>JANHZT010003726.1:5870-16756 GCA_032468215.1 Stegonotus admiraltiensis | reverse complement strand
GGGGTGGAGATGTACAGCTGAGTATCATCAGCGTACTGATGGAACTCCACCCCAAAACCACAGATGATCTCGCCCAGTGGCTTCACATAAATGTTGAACAGTAGGGGTGAGAGAACCGACCCCTGTGGCACCCCGCATACCAGGTGCCTAGAGGACGACCTCTGCCCCCCTGCCAACACAGACTGTGACCGGTCAGAGAGGTAGGAGGAGAACCACCGTAAGACGGTGCCTAAGCATTTAAAGAAACTGCTTTTCCCATTGTTATATCTTACCAAGATTGACTGGAAAAGCTGGAAACCCCCATTGAGCCAAATGTAGATGTTAGAATAAATCTTGGTCGATGTTCCATTGAATGTATTGGCTACCACCAGAAAGGAATAAGGACCAATAGTGAAAAATTCCCAGTCGTAGGCTCCTGAGGTAGGAATAGTTTGATTGGCTTCAAAAAGCCCTCTTCTAGAGTTCCATCTATATATGACACTATTGATATTGTGGTTATCTCCTAGAGAAGAATAAGGAAAGAATAATATGAATGGATATGCTATAGAAACATGGTAAAACAGGAAGAAACGAAAGATGCACAAACATAAGACTACCACTGATATTAGAGATATTTATTACTGCCTTCATTTTATTTGAGTTTTTGAAATTAATTTGATGAGGAAACTCAATCCAGAACTTGG
Organism: Stegonotus admiraltiensis; assembly: GCA_032468215.1. NCBI lineage: Eukaryota > Metazoa > Chordata > Lepidosauria > Squamata > Colubridae > Stegonotus > Stegonotus admiraltiensis. The sequence goes on along the minus strand of JANHZT010003726.1, from coordinate 16,073 downwards.
AAATGAAAAATAAAAAGAAGAAAATAAGAATGATACATGCAATGAAAACAATGGTTTAAATGAAAAGCCGAATATATCATGGTTACTTTTAAAAGCATAGTTTCATATTCTCTTCCATTTTCTCACAGGTTTAAATTAGCCAAGGATATCTAAGTTGTGACCTAGCAACAAACCATAAATTTAAATGTATAAATGAACAATTAGATCTCTTCTCCAGAACCAGTGGCGAAACAGAAGAAGGAAGAGGGAAAGAGGAACCAGACAATTCTGAGTTTTGTGAGCATGGTGTTAAAAAGAGCCGTGCAGTGATTAAAATGTAGTATTGCAGGCTAATTCTGCTGACTGCCAGCAGTTCAATTCTCACCGGCTCAAGGTTGACTCAGCCTTCCATCCTTCCAAAGTTGGTAAAATGAGGACCCAGATTGTTGGGGACAATATGCTCTGTAAACAGCTTAGAGAGGGCTGTAATGCACTGTGAAGCGGTATATAAGTCTAAATGCTATTACTAATTCAGTCTATATAGAACAATGTGTTTCCAAGAGAAATACCATTCTTTGTGGACAAGTTTGTAAACTAAGTGCTAATTTAAAAATGGAAATGTTTTTTCTGTCTCCCAAACCTATAGAGGTTTGCAAGGAAAAAGGAACATGAGTGACAGGGGAAAGGAAAAAAAATGGTGTGAAAGGATTAGAGTTAAAACTTTTTAATCAGTTAAGCAAAAGATGTTAATTATTTTCCCTAACTTATTTGTTTCTGTAACAAATAATAGGAATAACAGCTAGTATCTGACTGATATGATACATTTTATTTTCACATCATCCTTACTTACTTCATAAAACTGAAATGCTTTTTTTCTTGTGTAACACTTTCCACAGCTATATCATTTTTTAAGTACATAAATCTTATTAGAAGACATTACAATTCCTTTTACATGATAATATTATCTCAGCAGACCACTTGATGGCAGTACGTTCTTATTTCAGAGATCAGATAGTTCCACAAACAAAATTTCTCTCTTTTGTTTCAATGGATTCTACTTGTATTCCAAACAAATTTATTCCAAATGGATTAGATAATCTGATGGAGAGTAAAGCTGTCAATGAGTATGAATCATGACAATTATATGTTGCCTCCAGAATCAGATACCATGTTTCTGAATGCTGCCTTATAAAGTAGGATTGTTTTCTTTTGTTCAGTCATGTCCAATTCTCAGAAACTGCCTGGACAAGTCTTTACAATTTTTTTGACAAGGGTCTTCAGAAGTTATTTGCCATTGCCTCCATCCTAGCCTGAGAGAGAGTGACTGGTCCAAGATCACCCAGCTGACTTCGTGCCCAAAGCAAAACTAGAACTCACGGTCTCCCAGTTTCTAGTCTGAATCTTAACTACTGTACCAAGCTAGCTCTCAGGTTAAGATAGAAAGACATAAATATAGTAAAATCCTAACTCAGTGCACTATTTGGGGGGGGGGTCCATTAAATTCAATGTTTTCTAAAAAAAAAATCAAGATTATATTATTTGCATCCATTTTCATGATTTGAATATTAATAGTATTATCAATATGAATCAATCCACTGCAGGAAGAAGGCCTTTTTACTGATAATTTACCACACCAACCTAGTGTAGTTTGCCAGATGGTTGTTTTTTTACAAGCCATTCAGGCTGGTATCCTATAACTGCCTCTCCATGAAGTTATAAACTTTGAAGGCTCAAATGTTCTGCCAATAAAAATGGTGAAATTCCAATCATAAGAAGTGTCAATGAAAAAGGAAAGAAAATTTGCATATGCAGATTAAGTATTAGTATTCAGATACCTTTTCTGTGATTAGCCACTGCAAGGAAGATCTCTCCATCAATAACAAATGCTTCCCAATCCCTAGCACTGTGAGTGGCAATCCTCTGGAACACAGTAAATTTCTCTTTTCTGTAGTTCCATTTATAAATTATAGAAAACTCATGACCCCTTGGATTCTGATCAAGATTAGCCACTACAAGGAAAAGCTGAAAAGCAAAGAAGCAACAATTTAGACATTCATTTTGCACAGGACAATCACAAGCACAAAAATGTCTTAACATAATATAAATTTGCCTTGCAACAACATAGCAAGAGATTAATTTAAGGCTATATATCATTTTTATCTGAATTGGGTTGAGTCATTATTTCAGTAAGATTCACTATGTATCTGGATCAAATCAGGAATTCTCCAAAGTAGGCCAAATCTGAATATGAGTTCCCCAATTCTTTGTTAGTATCATAGATACAATATTTGGAGAAATGGGGAAACAGACCAGCTGTATGTGTACACTGTTATGAAATAAGCATGTAAACTTTATAGTTACAATTTAAATGGAAAAGTTTCTGAACCAAATATATTTTGAATGGAGGAACACATGAATACATAAACTATTTCATGCACTCTAAAACACAATTTAATAAAATAGGGGAAAAAACCTCTAATAAGCTTTTTTCACTACCTAGGAAAGATGGCTCAGTCATATGCATAGCCCATCCCCAGTCCCCACCCATTTAAACCAGCTCCCCAACCCTCCCCATATGTCATGTCTTAGTCCTGGCCTCCAAAAGATTGTTCCTCCCTGTTCTTGATTTTGGCTGAAATCACAATGGGTGCACCCACTGATTTTTTTTTTTCTGATTCCTTTTTATGAAAATTCTGAACAAAATAATAGTTTGAAAATTAAGCAGCACAGACTTTTCCAGCATCTATTGCTTCATTTCCTTTTTTCATAGTTGGAGGCTACTCAGGTAATATTCCTCACAATAAAATAACAAACACAGATGACAATAAGACAAGCTAAAGTAGGTAATGAGGCAATCAAACAAAGGCGGTTTTAGAGTACTCTTACAACTTGTCCACCCAATTGGGGTTGTAGACACGCTCACCTTACTAAAAGATGAAAATGATGGCGCAGGTATCCAACATATCTGCCAAACATTGGAGAAGTGGATACTCGAATACACATTAAAGGCAGTGGTGGGTTGCCCCTGGTTCGGACCAGTTCGCAAGAGGGAGGCTCCGCCCACCGCCCTGGATGTCGTCATCAGCGATCTGCGCATGCAATCCCATTGCAAACCAGTAGTAAAGGTAAGTAGAACCCACCCCTGATTAAAGGCCTGGAGACTAAAATATATGAAGAACGGCTGCATGATTTGGGTTTGGCTAGTCTAGAGAAAAGAAGGAGTAGGTGTGAGATGATAGCAGTATTCTAGTATTTGAGGGGCTGCCACAAAGAAGATGGGGTCAGCTTATTTACCAAAGCACCTGTAGGCAGCACAAGAAACAATGGATAGAAACTAATCAAGGAGAGAAGCCACCAGGAACTAAGGAGAAACTTCCTAACAATGAGGATAATTAACCAGTGGAACAACTTGCCTTCAGAAGTTGTAGGTGCTTAATCGCTGGAGGTTTTTAAGAAGAAACTGAACAGTCACTTGTCTGAAATGGTATAGGGTCTCAAAATGGTATAAGGTCTCCTGCTTGAGAAGGGGGTTGGACTAGGAGACCTCCAAGGTCCCTTCCAGCTCTATTCTGATTTTCTTAGAAAAAACTTATTTATTTGTATAGGTAATTCTTGACTTCCCACCATTCCTTTAGTGACAAGCAAAGTCAATGAGGTAAGCTGAATTCACTTAACGACCACATGGTTCACTTAATAACCCTGGCAAAAAGGTCATAAAATCAGGCATGAGTCACTTAACAACAGCCTTGCTTAGCAACAGAAATTCTGGTCTTAATTGTGGTAGTAAGTTGAGAACCACCTGTATATTTTTAAAAGATTTTGATGTTCATTTCTAGCCAAAAGCCCAGGGTCTCTTCAATTTATTCTCATAGTTGTTTTTTAAAAATAGGAGTTTTCTGAATAGGTCAGATTTGTTTCTGCTAACCAACCTCTAGCAATACTTATTTTTCAGTTCTTTCTACTGCATCAGTTGAGTACTACACCGATCTGAATATCGATCCTGAACATCTTCAGTAAGTTTTCCATAAAAATTAAGACTCTAACTTGTTGCAATTGTTTTCCATCACAGAAAATACAAGTCCTATGTTGTTTAGTTTTGGAAAAATTATTCAACAACAGTTTTCATTCACTCAAATTAAATAAAAGAATGGTTAATTTAAAATAAAAGAATACATAATTAACACAGTACCTTTTTTCCCACAGCGAAGAATTCCCAGGACTGAGCTTGGTAGGTGGGAAGATTTTGGTAAGGCACAAATTTTTCATCAATCCATTTGTAAATGGCTGATCCAGGAGGAGTGAAGCGATTAGCAGTAGCTACAAAAAGACCCACCTTAGGGATGACAAAGATCTCAATGCCCAAGGTTTCAGAATTTGTAGCTAATCTCTGGTATTCTTCCAAATAGTCCAATCTTTCTTCAACTAGAAAGTGACAGGGAACAAGGACAGAGGTGGGTTTCAGCAGGTTCTGACCTGTTCTGGAGAACCGGTAGCGGAAATTTTGAGTAATTTGGAGAACCGGTAGTAAAAATTCTGACTGGCCCCGTCCCCATCTATTCTCTGCCTCCCAAGTCCCAGCTGATCGGGAGGAAATGGGGATTTTGCAGTATCCTTCCCCTGCCATGCCCACCAAGCCACGCCCACCATGACATACCATGTCCACTGAGCCACACCCACAGAACCGGTAGTAAAAAAATTTGAAACCCACCGCTGAACAAGGAAACCTATTGTCACTATCAAGGCAATGCTATAGAGATGTTGATCCAGCAGAAAAACTATTCCTGGTATTTTTCCTCTCCTATTCTACTTTTACTATGCCTACAGTATATCTTGGCCTTCAATTCTCTTTCAAACCCATTCACTCATCCTGTCTGATCTTATTCAAATTTACTCAATTGAAATAAATATTTATCCACTCTACTCGCAGGTTCATAACCCATTGTATAAACCTTATTAAAACTAGTTATGTTCCTTCTTGGCAAATGTATTTTCAGCAGAGTTTCTTATTTCTTATTAATGCAATTTCTAAGCAGTTTAATTCCACTGCAAAAAAAAAAAAGCTTCTATTTTTCTCTTTTATTCAGGTTGCAGGATAATTTCATTTGAATTTTCTCCATGTTGCTTACTGTTGGAATTAGAAATGTTAGTTTACATAATATAACAGACAAGAGAATTCGGTTTTAGGATTTCCAGGAAAATATTTACAGTCCATAAACTGGTATTATCAAAAGTTCAAAGCATCCATAGGTCAACAATATCCAGAAAGCATTTCACCTTCTACCATGGAAATCCATTCATTCCCAGTACAGAGATGTAGTCCCTTCTTAACAATGTTTAACCAGAATTGGCCACTTTCAGTCTTGGTGCAAGGAGGGCGGGAACCCAAAGTCAGCTTCATATCTGCTTCTGAATATCAACAAAAAACAAATGTGATCAGATCAAAATTTGCTCTGACTTTGTAAGAAATGTTATCATGATGTAGGTCTACCTATTGCATACCACAAAACCAGAATATGTCACTTTACAACATTATTCACCTTTAAATAGAAATACACTTTTCAGAAACACTTTTGCTGTATTTCTACAAACAAAATAACTCTGAATGCTTTGGAGATATTATTTAAAAAAAATAAAATTAAAGTTTTATTCACTTTTTATGGATCATCTGCATGTTGGGCTGAACCTAGACTTAGCAATGTTTAGACAGACCTATTGATTTCAGAATATTTACTGGTATAGGTAACACAATAAGTTTTTCTCACTAACCATTATTAAGAATCTATACAGATCTAAGATAATAGGTTTTTTTCTTCCTGCTTTGTTTGCTGCTGGCAATTATAATATTCCCTGATTTAACCAGTTACCTTAACTTCTCTAGCTGCTGTAATAACATATCTACTTCAATAATATATATCTTTTTGTCTTCTGAGCTTTAGTAAGCAAAAATTAGTTTAACATTCAACTGTATATTTTAAAAAAAATAATAGAAAGAGAGAGAAAGAGAGGGACGGAGAGAGGGAGAAAGAGAGGGAGAGAATGCATATAGATTTCCACACCAGAAGATAGAAGTTTCAAATTCTCTTGAATAAATACTAATCTAATTCTTTCTGATGTATGTATGTTAAGATAACTGATTTTGAGAATATTTGGATGACCTATCATTCATAATTCTACGTTGTCCTTTGAACTAATGACTTTAATAAAGGTTGGACTAAGTATAGTATTTAAAGTCATGTTCTCTCAACATATAGAACTGCTAATCAATCAAACATAAGCTAACCTAAAATACTGTTTAAACTCAAACTATATCCTACACAGCCAGAAAAGAAACTACAGTCAACCATGTAAATTATATCATATGAACACAACCAATATGAATCTGGGTTTTAGTTCATTGATCTTCCCTCTATCCAGTCCTATTAATATCATTCAGCATAGTCATATTTCAACAGGCACTCCAGACACTTATCTTCTAATGAAACTCCGCTCATTCTGACTCCACAGATACAATTTTTGTGAACTAGTTTCTAGATGGGAATAGTTCCATTTAGAAAAACAAATTGCACACTATCATGTGGAATTGGCCTCCAAGGTTGGAGAAGCAGCACTGGCTTCCAAACCCATGTTCCTGAAGCAAAATAAATACATACATTTCACACATAATGATGTATTGATCTTCCCTTACATGGAAATTATCTCCATAATTAAAAAATAACATGTGCAAAATAGGCCTAGAACGTTAATTTTCAGTTTTCTAGTATTGCTTATGATTGCCAGTCCTCATGATAACAAGACTGAACATAAAACTAAGAGAAATTGACTTAAATCAGAGATGCCAAGAAAAACAATAGCTGATGTTCTTAGCAATTATGATAGGCATATAATTCTTTTGTTTCGTTTCTGGTTTCTGGCTTTCAACAAGTACTCATTCAGATTTCCTTGCAGCTATACACCTTTATGCACACATACAGAGAATCCTAGTCTCATTATCCGATGTGCTTTAACGTTAATGTTTTATAAGCAATAGCAGCTAGTCTTCCTGGACAGTTATGTTTTGGGAGTGCAGTTCAACACATTGGATGTTATCCTGAGAACTCCCACAGGTACTCTTCTGATTCTCAGAGTACTTATTTGCTACATCAAATGAAGGGAGAAGGTGATCTGAGGATACGAATTTCTGATCTTAAGTGAATAATGGTCCTTCCTCAAATCCTGCAATGCAGTCAATTTTCTGAAGTTCAATTCAGGCTGTATGGCATTGCAGATGGGGGAGAATGAAAGGAAGAAACCAGCTAGAACAGGAATGGGGAATATTTTGGAATTTAAGTCAGCCATGAATTTTATGGATTTATGTCAGTAGGATCAGGACATCTGTTTTAGGCTGGCATACAACATTGCAGGAAATACACAGGCTTTGTTCATAAAACATTAAACCTTATTATGGTTTGCTGATTTTGACTTCATGTAGGCTTTGTCTTAACAGACTATTTGAACTCAGTCAGTTGTGATTTACTGTGGTTAAACAATCCATGTCTTAGCACAGTAAATAACTTAAGCCTCTACCTGGAAATGCTCTGGATCCCCCACCTTTACCTGTAATAGCTATGAGCTATTAAGTATTTTTACCACCCAAAGTTTTTCTCACAGTTCTGAGGAAAAGAGATAAAAGTAAAGCTGCAGTCAAGCCAAACTGAACTCCTGACTGTTAATGTCATGTAGTTTCCTTGGCAAAAAATGCAAAAGTGGTTTACCATTGCCTTTCCCTTTTTTCACTCCCCAGTCTTGCTTACAATCCGGGGATTCTCCTAGCAGTGGCCATGGCCCATGCAAGTACTAGCCAAGTATTCACTCTTTTAAAATTTTTAAAGATCAGTCAGGGTTGTGTAGCCTCTTGAATACCTGCTATTAATACCTGTGCTGTATTTTACATAAGAATGATGCAGACTGTCAGCTGATTCAGAATGCAACAGTGATTTTAGTGGGGCTTTACTCCAGATATTAACCAACTTCTACCACTAACAAAGACCTTCACTCTTTCCAGACAACTTGGTATAACTACATTGTTGTTCTTGTATGTAATGTTAAATACAAGCTGGAGAACAAACCACCTGAAAACTATGTTTTATTTTACTAACCGTAAGGGTATTTCAGCAGCTCATTGCCCGCAGGTTTCACAGGCAGATCCTGCAGAATTTGGGGGATGGACAGCACTGCTAGGTTAACATTCATGCCAGTGCACATCCTTGAAGTGGCATCAGATCCTGGCAAGAGGACTAGCTGCCTTATCAAGCCCTGAAAAGAGAGGAAGAAAAACTAGGGAATCAAAAATCTTCTGGGGACAATAGTTGATGATTTTCCACAGAGGACGCAGTGGAGGATAGAGTTTACATCAGCCTAGAAGCTACATCTCTGACCTTAAGTCCAATCCCTATTTCCACATGTGTGAGACCACGAGAGAAAAATATTTTTGATGCATTAAGAGGCACTATCTTTCTATTGCTTCATGTGTTTGGAAACAGAGATCAGCCTCTCAAAACAAAATTCAAGGCTGGGCCAGAAATTGCTAAATCTTTTATCAAAATTACATTGTATGTTTGCATTGGCCTTTGTTTGGGGCTATGATCAAAGGACTTGCTTCTTTTCATTATGACTAATGGGTCACCTACCAGCAATTCCCCTCTGGATACAACATAGGACAAACAAGCCAAATTTTGAACAAAAGAATTAATGGAAAGAAAACATCAGGATTCAAAATAAGGACAAAGAAATAACAGAACAAAACAAATTAAGGAAGATGCAACTTCTTTAACCTCCAAACATTCTATTGCCGATCTCAGAATAGCCATTTGGATATAAACAAACTATTGCAGAATAATTGAGCATGTGACAACTGAACTTAAGTATATAAACAGGTTTTAGGTTATCTAAGAATGTCTGAACAAACACAGTGGCTTTAACATATTACCATTGTTAATTGATAAGGCAATTGTAATCTGTCTCTCATCTGCATAACCATCCTTTCTCCCTTCAATTTTCCCCAATGGGCCCAATGTATTTTATATTAATTAAGCCAATCTATGCATCTGATGAAGTGAGCTGCAGTTCAGGAAAGCTTATAATTTACTGTATAATAACATTTGTTAGTCTCAAAAGTTGCTATAGATGTTTCTGATTTATGGGTAATAGGTAAACCAATGTAATAGAAGAGTGACAATTATTATCCTTTGAGGCTCAACTCACAAATCACTGAGAGACTTATCCTGAACTAACATTGTATTAGGAAGACAGCACCTTCAGGGTTGCACATTTATTATGATATAGAATTGCTTGAACTGCTAACTGATTTCCTGCATCAGCTGAAGGCTGATGTTTTGGTCTCTTCCAACTAAATAATCCAGTGTAAATTAAACTAACAAAAAGGTTTAGCTTCAGGGTCCCTACCTTTTCAATTAGAATCCAGAGCACCATAACAACAGGTTAAATATGATGCTGACTGTCCCCCCACCAATAGTACACCCATTAGCCATCAGGAGTGATAGTTAAGAGCCATAATGGTGCAGTAGTTAGAATACAGTATTGCAGGCTAATTCTACTGACTGCCAGTAGTTTGATTCTCACTGGCTCAAGGTTGACTCAGCCTTCCATTCTTTCAAGGTCGGTAAAATGAGGACCCAGATTGATGGGGGCAATATGCTGACTCCATACACCGCTCAGAGACAGCTGTAAAGCACTGTGAAGCGGTATATAAGTCTAAGTGCTATTGCTTTAAGATTTTTGTTCATTTGGAAAATTATCAAAGAATTTACAGATACATAACCTGAACCCTTTTTCTCTCAACAGAATTCTGTCAAAATTTCAGTCTCTTTGGTCTAATTTTGTAATTCTCTGATGGACTAGCGCTATGTTCCAGCAAATTCTAGCCTTGCTGTAATATTTTCTTCCAATCAATTCTAATGAGCACAAGCTAACAGACATGGTGAATCTATTTGCATATTCTCAGTATATTCAAGCTTGAGATGGCTTTTTGAAATCACAGCCTGAATTAAATTTATCACTTAAAAGGGCAAGATAAAAACAGTATAAATCACTTCAGCTAATATTTTTTCACTTTAGATTTAGATTTAGATTTTATTAAATTTATATACCACCCTTCTCCGACTGGACTCAGGGCAGTGAACAGCCAAATAAATACATATACATACAAAAATTAAAAAGCATTTTAAA
>JANHZT010003725.1:121763-132639 GCA_032468215.1 Stegonotus admiraltiensis | reverse complement strand
GGAAGGAAGGAAGGAAGGAAGGAAGGAAGGAAGGAAGGAAGGAAGGAAGGAAGGAAGGAAGGAAGGAAGGAAAGGAGGAAGAAGCAACTGTATTGGCTTCCAACACTTTGAGCTTAAATGGAACACAACCCATTGAAGGATAAAGCAATCAAAAACTGATTACAAAAAATTGCTGAGGAGGAATGGATATTTCTAGAAAATCAATATACTTCTGCAGCTACGATGGACTGAGTCAGGCCACTGGCCAATCAGCTTCAATACTGGTTCTACAGGTAGTCCTCAACTTACTAGCGTAATGGTGACTCCCATTGCTGTTGTTATGCAAATGTGGCAGCCGTAAAGTGAATGCGGCAGTCCTAAAGCGAACCCATTGTTTGCTATGGAGTGCTTTTGCTGAAAACCAGAAGTAAGTGCCGGGTATTGGGGAAAAAACATGGTAAAATGCAATTATGTGACCACCAGACACTGCAAATGGCAGTCAATGCAGGCCAGCTGCCAAGCACCCAACATGTGGTTACCCGTTGGACCTGGGGAGGTCCATCATAGCTTTGGTTGCTAAGCAACTGATTGTAAATTGAGGATTACCTGTTCTAACTGGTACAGGCACATGTTAAAAAGATTCAGGAAGAGGGTGAGAATGGTCTCCAGACATATTTGGAACTGCTGAGGAACTGCTGAGGAGCCTCAGGTAAGCTATTCTAGTTTTCTTGGCATCCAAAGGATTTAAATAGCCTTTCTGAGCCATGGTGAATAAACACCTGGAACATGTGTTCTCTAACCATAAGTTCATTCTACTACCTGAAGCACAGCATTGATCAGCAGCAGATCATCGGTGGGTTTCCAGCGGCCCAAATCCTTGGTGACCTGCAAGGGTTGCTTGCTCTTCTTCATCCGTTTGGTGAGGCTGGGATTTGGAGCAGGGCTTGGAATGACAGGGGTTGAGATGGACTTGGACACCTGAAGAGGCAGAGGGGAAGATTATTTTATCTACTCAAAGAGTCTTCTGCAGGCCTTAAATTCAGAAGGCAACCAGGAAGTGGAAGCCCTTGGATTCCTGTTTCCCTACAAGGACATAGGAATCTAACTTTGCCTGGCAGGACTGGCAAATCCCCATGAAAGAGGATTTCAAACCAGCCCAACATATTGTCAGTCACAGAGAAACAAAAAAAGCTGCTTCTAAAGAAACTGCCAGTCAGACTTACAAATGAATGAGATAAAAAACAACAACTAAAAGGTTGGGCACTATTATTTCTCAATATGTACCTATGTATTAAAGTTATGCCCAGATATTTTGTACTGGAATGTGGATTTAATAAAAAAAATCACAGTTATATTTACAGTAAAAGTGTCTTGTGTGCGGCATGGAGAACAATAAGAGGATTTCTGAAGGCCTTCTCCCAGCGAAACACAATGATGCAGATCAGTCACTGACTCACCTTCTTCTTTTCACTAGAAGATGGCTCACTGCCAGAGCAGCGTCCCGGCTCCACCCCGCTGGGGCCTTTGGCCCGGCTGGATGATTTGGCAAGGCTGCTTTCTACCAGCTCATCATCAAATTTCTTCCGCTTGATGAACCTAGAATGGGGAACATCCGCATTGCCGTAATCTCAAGGAAACAGCTACCCCCTTCATTACTTTCTTTAACAACAGGGAGTCATGGGTGACTTCAGTGGACATTCTTTCCCTTAACAGAATTGTGGACCAAGTCTTTTAAGAAAAGCCTAAGCTATACGTGCATAGGGCATAATTAGTCATAATAGGTCAACCAGCATTTTAACAATTGTACCGTCCGTGTGTGTGTGTGTTCACATTTGCACAATCATCCTCGGTCACTTGGCTGATTAATATGCAAACCGCATGCAATGATTTTACTGTCGCATTTTTGCAGTAATTAAGAGCAGCCGTTATTTCCAGTTAGCTGTAATAAGAATTTGAAACTAAGATTAATTGTTGGCGTAGAATTCTGGTTAGTGTTGACTGGAAGTAGTGACTGTCTCAGGTTAAAACAATACATTTAATCATGGGAAAGCTATTAGCTGTGGTTAAGAATCTGCACAGGATATGGGATAAAATGCTCTGAGGGACTTAAATGCATTACATGAACGTATCTCTGTAGACAAAATGTTTGAGACATATTTTATTAATTTATATGCAATTCCACAAGAACAGATCTTGTTCCTTAGAGCAGTAGCATCTAGGGCCATTTGACCCCATGAAATGTACTGAAGAAAAATCAAATACTGTTTGCTAATAAGCAAGAGCACAATTATTCTTTGTTTTTTTAGAAATGGCAATTAGACTTAGATACTGCTTCACAGTGCTTTACAGCCCTCTCTAAGTGGTTTAAAGAGTCAGCCTATTGCCCCCAACAATCTGGGTCCTCATTTTATCAACCTTGGAAAGATGGAAGGCTGAGTCAACCTTGAGCCGGCAAGAATTGAACTGCTGGCAGTGGGCAGAATTAGCCTGCAATACTGCATTCTAACCCCTGTGCCACCACGGCTCATTTTATGTTCAAGAAGAGAACAAATATGGTCACTTCTGGTATGGTTTATGATTCCCAAGATTCCATTTTTTTCTCTCAATTAAAGGAATACCAAGAGAAACTGCTACATTTGGCTGGAAAACCAACAGGAGACCACAGCTTGATTAGACAGTCTGTTGCCAACCTCCTGACTTCATCGGTGCAAATTAAAAGGAAGCAGAATGCTTTGTGATTGCTCCAAAAGTTGCAACTTCAATAGGTTTTACTCAAAATGACCATCCATTTTTAAACATCCTCAGAAAACAACAGCTACATTGCATCTGCATATGAAAAGAATCCAGCCTATTTAACCATACCTTAGCCCTCATTTCCAACAAGCATCGTATTTCTAAATTTCAAATTCTCAACTCTCCAAAATAAAGATACGTTTGAAAGCCAGGTGTCTTCCTTTTCCTGGACCACCTTCCTTCCCAACCATGTCCATCATAGTACCTGGATGAGCTCCGTCGTTTTGGAATGGCACCCGATACTTGCGATGAGCTCCTTTTTTGTCCTGCTAGAGACTCTTCGTCTTCGGAGCGGCTAGCTGTACCCGACGCCATCGGTCTGGAATCCAAAGTGTCTGCCACAGAGACAGGAGCACAGATTCAGTGCCTAGTGGTAACTAGTTCTGATTGGATCCCAAGTTGCAGCCATGTCTATTAGGTAGCTGATGCAGAGGGAAGCAAAGGAAAGCACTTTTGCGCAAGCTGATTATGGGTTCGTCTCTAACCAACAATCTCAGAAGTCTACAAGAAATTGTGTACAGGTAGTTCTCGACTTACAACAATTCATTTAGTGACCATTCAAAGTTACAACAGCACTGAAAAAAGTGACTTATGACCATGTTTTATACTTATGACCTTCGAAGCATCCCCATGATGTGATCAAAATTCAAACGCTTGGCAAATGATTCATACTTATGACTTGCTGCGCCCCAAAGTCATGCGATCCCCTTTTGCAACCTTCTGACATTCCCACAGCACTAAGTGTGGCAGCCCTGAATATCCAAAGAAAAAGATGGCCTCCAAGGCTGACACAAAGTCAGTGGGAAAGCCAGATTTACTTAACAACCGGGTACTAACTGATCAACTGCAGTGATTCACTTGTGGCAAGGAAGGGCTTAAAATTGTTCGAAACTCACATAACAAATATCTCACTTAACAACAGAAATGTTGGGCTCAATGGTGGTTGTAAGTCGAGGACTACCTGTACTTGGAATATATAACTTAAAAGTAAGTTAAGCACCCCCTTTATTCTAATATATTTTTGCTTGGGAATATACTACCATTGATTTCAGAGGAAAATATTCTAATCTAAGCAATATGCCACCCTGCTACAATTAGTATTACATAGAAGGCATTTTCCATCATGACGGTTTTTGAGGAAGATAACAATGGACATAAGCATTTTGGTTATTGTTCTGCTTGGTTGCCAAGAGCAGCTACAGGAAGTCCTTGTTTAGCAACCACGATTGGTTGTAGAGACTTACTCATTAGGTAAAGTGGCTGCTAAATGAAAATCACTTATGACTGTGTTTACAATTTTATTTCAACTTTCCCTTGCTTTACATTGTCAAAAGGATAAAACCCCAAACAGTCTGGCGAGCCAAACACAACTCCAGAACTCTTTTCACAAATATGGCAGGTAAAAGGGCAAATTTTACAGCTCTTTTTTCCCCCCATTCCTGCCCTTTGGAATGCTCAACCTGGCACTGAGATAATTAACAAGGGGAGAATTGATGTTTGTGTTTACATTCACTGGAGAGGAAGGTGTTGTCCTCAGTTCGGGTCTGAGCCTGGTGCCAAGGCCAATGAAGGATGCTAGACACAAGGTGCAGGTTTTGATTGCTTTTTATTGGGGTACCTCAAGGAAAAGGACTCCTGGCCTAAATGCCAAGAACCAAGGATTAAGTAAGCTTTATACATTTTCACTAAAGGAGAAGGCGGGACAAGGTGAGATAATAAGAAATATCATCTAATAGACTACTATTATAAGACTTACTATTTTTCATCTAATAGACTACTATTACTATTATTTTATCAATAATTCTACAATTTGTTCTATTGGTCCCTATTCCTTGGCTAATGAATGCCCCAGGAGTTATCTAATACATATTTTATTTGCTGCAAGCCATCTCTATTCCTAACTTTTAGCTGAGGTCTGCAAGTTGCCTAACTCTTTGTTACTTTTATCAGTTCTAACTACCCAGAATTATTACAAGCTTTACACATGCATATTTCCTGTGGATAAGCATTCTTTGTTCTTGCCAGACAGGCTCCACAATTACAGGCTTCTTGATTTAATTTCAAGTGTGCACCATGACCTGGCTTTATTTTAGCAGACAGACATTTTTTTATTTTTTTTTATTTAATTTAATTTAATTTAATTATTTATTTTATTATTTTATTTTATTTTATTTTTAATTTTTTTTATTTTTAGACATATCAAAGGAATTACAAGAGAACGCACAGGTACTCCTTGACTTAACTTGTTTTTTGTTTTTTTTAAAAAAAATTATTGAAGATTATTAAAAAATACAAAAGAAAATATAGCAATATGTCACTCCTTGACTTAACTTGACTCCTTGACTTACAACCGGTCGCTTGGCAACCTTCAAAGTTACAATGGACCCTCTTCGGGGCTACTTACAACCAGGATTCTGATAGTTGGGCCCTCCCTGATAGTCATGTGACTGAACTTTGGTTATTCAGCCGCACAGTTGCATTTAAAGTTGTTTGCAGCACCCCACGGTTCCATGATGTTTTATGAGGGTTTCTGCTGAAAACCTGCCCTTACTTCCAATTTTCAGCCAAACTGTGCCCGTAGGAATCATTGGCCACTTAATGACCACAGTGTTTGTTTAACCATGGCAGCCGCTTTACAACTGTCACAATTTACAACCATGATTATTTATTATTTTATTAGTTTGTCAAAACATGTACAAGATAGCAGGTATGAATATGAACATGGACATGAACAAGGGAAATGAATACAAATAAATGGGGACAGTAGGACAGGGACAGTAGGCACGCTGGTGCACTTATGCACCAGCATGATGATGATGATGATGATGATGATGATGATGATGAGCAGGCTCCATTGCAGTTGTAGGTTGAGGAGTACCTGTAAAGCAGCCAAACAATGGAGCACTGAAAAGAATGAGCTAGATCTTTTGTTTGCCACCTGACCAGGAACTGCTTAGAACAGCAGTTCCCAACCTGTGGGCCAAGACCCACTACCGGGCCATGGCCTATTTGCAACTGGACCCTGTGAGTGATGGGCCGGCATGCGTGCACAACCCAACTCACATGGGTGCTGGGATTCGCAGTCCCACTTGCATGAGTGCTGGCACTCCCAGCTCCACTCATGCGAGCAGCGGACCACTCACCAATGCCGCTGTGCATGCAACGTCACAAAACAAGGACTACCTGTACACTCAGTCTAGAACTGTCTTTGGACCAATAATTATCTTTTAGCTCAACCTTTTTCCACGGTTTCATTGTTGTAATATTAAAATGTGAGTTTTCCACAAACACCATCTTGAGTTCTTAAAAGGAAAAAGAGTGATGCTCTTGAGTTACTCCTGCTGACTTCATGGATACATGAAGTTGTTTATATGTGAATGTTGTTTATTTGACAACAGTATGAAAGCAAATTGCCACTTTTCTTCTTCCAGGAATTTTTTTTCAATTTCCTGTTTTATTTTTGGGGCCAGTCCACTTGTTTCCTATCCAAGTATTAACCACACTAAGCTTGTTTGGTATCTCAATATCAATTTGTTGGTTGATTTAGTGAACAGTTGCTGCCACTTGCTGGGCCAATTAAAAGGAAATCTATCAAGCTCAATTCCTGACTTTGTCCCTATTATTTCCTTGGTAGGAATACAGAAATGGTTTGGTGTTGCCTATTCTTCTACGACTCTGGGATTTCTGGATAGTCTCCCATCCACTCTGCTGTAACTCCCAGAAGAAAACTAGGAAATTAATATAATACAAGAATATTTTTCTTGTTTTAATTTTTGTACTGTATGTATTTATTTTTGGCTGTTCACCGCCCTGAGTCCAGTCGGAGAAGGGCGGTATATAAATCTAATAAAACTCTAAACTCTAAACTCTATACCTCATTTATAAAATAAAAAGCCTCCCTTGTCACCAATGTTTGTCTAGATCATAATTTGAGAGTTACTTCTCATATCAACAGAATTTTCAGTTATGAGAACATGGAACAGATTTAGCTTAGCCCATCTTCACAAATAAATTAAGTTTCCAGTCCTCTACATCAGAAAACTGGGGGGAAATTGACTGGATTTATAGGTCTGTAAACTGCCTATAAAAGAATCTCATTTGGAAACAGAGGTCTCACTGGAATTCTCATACTGCAACCATATACTTCTTTTAATAAATATTATTAATCAGACCTATTAGAAGTTCGCTTCTTGGGTTAACTATTTTCAGTCTAGACAGGTCACAATATATCCCCCAAACCGGAGAATTACTGAATGACATCAGAGCATTAACCCAACATGGAAACATTTAATGATTTAATAAAATAGAACAACCTGAAACCCCTGCATTTTGCTTGGCCCTGATTTTACTGTCTTTAAGAATGAAGACTTGATTCTTCCCCCAGCTCCTGGGCCAGCTTGTACATCATCATGTTGTAGTTATATAAATTGTGTGTCTAAATCAGGCCTTTATCACAATACATTATATTTTAGTAGTTTATAATTTGTTCTATATCTAATAATGTTAGCTGTCAAAGTTGCTTGTTGAATGGGAGACCATAGACATCGAACACATCAACTATCCACCAAACAAATCACAACAATGGCTAATAAAGTGAATCAATCTGCATGTTTCAGAATCTAAAAGTAGGCTATTTACAACCATTTGGAATAATTATAGCACCAAACCAGCAAAAGCCCTACGAAGGGTATTAAATAAGTCAGAGAATTTTGTACCCGAGGAAGATAAGAGAAGGAGTCTTTTACAAAATAAAGTACCTGGACTGTAAACACACTACATAGGACACACGACATAGAACATACATACAAAACAGCACAGCATATCTATGAGTACCAACTGACTGTTAGAAGACATATTTAAACTTTTATTTCATGCTCAGATAAGATCAATCATGGTTTCAGCTGGGAAGATATTGAAATTCTAAGTTGGGCCAAAATCAAATAATATATGCTAATGCATAGAACAGCAGCATGATGGCTCAGTGGTTAAGACACTGGACTTGTCAGCTGGAAAGCCAACAACCCGGGTTCAAAATCTGAGCGTTGTGCAATGGGCCAGCTTTCGCCTTTGCCTTGTTCTTGCCCAGGTCAAAAGCAAGCAAATATGAGTAGATGATGGGGAGAGAACAACTCTCTGTGACATCATGCTGGCCAGCATTGGCTTGATGGCCTTGAAATGACTGCCCCCTATAGTCAGAACGAGTAGTGGAATAAAATCCACAGGGATTTCTTTCCTTTAATACTTAGAAACCTGGCATTCTGGCAAAATTGGCACTTAGTAGACACCGATACTTTTGAATGGTTCACTAAAAATAACTAGCCAAAGGTCAAGTAGGGGGGGAAGGGAAATGCAGATATCAAAAATATCCATTTTTATCACACAGTTATTAACCAACATCCAGATGAAAAGGAGATGGATCATCAACATAACAACAACAAAAATAATTGCATTCCAATCATAAAAGAAATAAGATCCAACAGCATAGCCCACCTAACCATGTATAAGATTCCACAAAAACAAATATATTCCACAACTAAATGACCAACTTCTTCAAGATCACAGGACTAAAGATGTTACCTAGGCAGCTAATAAAATATCTGCAAATGAAAAAACAGTAATTCCTTCAACCCAAGATTTTAATCTATATACACAGTGCCAAATGTTTTCACAATCAATCATTTTTGCATAGGATTTAAAATGATTCTATGTTGAATAAAATTCGTACCTAGGCTCGTATCACAATATCACTATTTTCTGTACCATGGAATATAACTTTGACATGCTGAAGAGAATACTTTTTTTGAAACCTAAATTTTGCCCTGTTTGTTATTCAGTTTACTGTTCTTTCCTGTAAAAAATTGTATTTTTTCTTACTTTTTTGTGAACATTGGTATTGTCTGAACTGTAAATATATATGATTATACAAACAGTTTTTCTTGAAGAGGAACAATTGGCTTAAGAAGGAAGAAACAGAGATTAATAAATAGAGCTGAGACCAGTTAAATGTACTAATCGCAAAATGATCCAATAATTTCTATTCTTTACCATACTTTTAGCTCCACGGAATAGCTCGTAAAACATAACATATATCACCTTATTTCAATTCTTCACTAGATACTGAAGAATGGCCAATCAGATTTTAGAAAAGTTCCCTCGGAGATATTTGGAATTCAACTGGACTCTCAGCCAGCCTAATTTAGTTCTCCATCCAAGTGGCATGGGGCTGATTGTATTAACCCAAATTTCACTATCTCTTTGACCCTTTCACATATTGCAACAACTTGAAAGTGAAATAATTTAGCAATCATTTGGGCTTAATGCCTAATTACATCCAACTCCAACTTATACATTCTTGTTCTTCTACAACAGAGGTCCTCAAACTTGGCAACTTTAAGACTTGTGGACTTCAACTCCCAGAATTCTCCAGCCAGCTAAAGGTGCCAAGTTTGGGCACCCCTGTTCTACAATGAGCTACCCAATTTACAGGTAGCTTATGTGGCTTTTTTCCAGGTTAGTGCCCTTACTCTTAGCAGGTATTATGTTTGCTAAAAAATAGTATACTTCTACTTACTGCTAGCTTTAATTATTTTTAATGAGCCTTTTATGAAGATTGATAGGGAGGTGAAATGCAACAATGACAGAGCCACATTATAATGACAGAAATTGGCTGGCATGATAAACAAAGTCTCTTAATTCCATCCTTGTACAGAAACAAACAAATAAACGCAGATGCCCTATATATTTAAAAGTACAGTTAATTTCCACTATACAAATCAAATGTAGCAATTTGCAGCAAATTGTGAAATACAATATTAGGAATGGAGGGAAAGAGAAAAAGAAGAGGATGACCAATGGCAAGATGGATGGACTCCATTACATGGCAATGCAGGAACTATTGGAAGAACTAATGGACAAAGTTAAGGTGCAGAAAAACTATTAGAAATGTATATTTATTGAAAACTGGAGAACAAGACAGGGAGAGGAACTCCTAAGAAATGTTTACATTTTAATTTTATTTCATTTTTAAACAAGCATTATGAAATTTCTTTTTAAAGAACTATGAGGTCTTGTTTGATCTAACTTAAATGTATATTAAACATTCAGGAACATCTTCCTTTAATTAATCTTTTGCCTTTTGATTTTTGAAACGGTGTCTTGATAAACATAGATGGTTTCCATAATAAACAAGACAGAGAAATCTAAAGCATTTGCCACCTTCTCAGAGAAAGGTGTTATATAACAATATACATTGAAATATTTTCTAACCTGCCATATCTCTGAAAATACGTACAAAAGGCATGCATAGTCCAAACGGAATAATCTGGAAAAGTCAGAACTCAACACCAAGCTTGCTTCCTTGAATGTATGTAGAAAATATATAATGGAGAAGTTTTATAGAGTCAAAACATTTGACAGCCAATAAACATTACTTTAACAGTGATGATGAACCTTGGCATGCGTGCACAGCTCCAAGTGCCGAAAAGGGAGCACTTTGCACACACGCTTGTCAGAGCCACAACCAGGAAGAAGAGCTACCCAGGTTGCATGCATGTGCCGGATAAGGTAATTCTGGTTTCCGGTGCATGCATGCACACCGGCCAGCAAGTCTTCCAATTATTTCTGTGCATCTGCATGTGCCAATCAGCTGGCAACCCACATGTGGGTTGGGGGAGGAAGTGTTTATCTTGTACTTTTGAGATGGGAGGGGCCAAAATGAGGGGCAGTACTAGGAGTGAAATGCTCCCGGTTCGGACTGGATTGCCCGATCCTGTAGCGATGGTGGCAGGTGCTTGGGCGAACCGGTAACAAAAATCCCTGCGCCCCCCCCCCATACCCAGCTGAGCCGCACGATCATCAGAGGCTTATTTAAAAAACTTTTAAAAGCATTTTTTCTACAACTTCTTCTGCCAAAAAAATGCTTTTAAAAGTAAAAAAAAAGCCTCTGATGATCACGCAGCTCAGCTGGGATCCTCAGTGGCTTTTCAAAGCATTTTTTTCTGCAACCTCTTCCAGGGAAGAGGTGGTTTAAAAAATGCTTTAAAAGTCTCTCTGACGATCCCAGCTGAGTTGCCTGATTGTCAGAGAGCCTTTTCAAAGCATTTTT
>JANHZT010003725.1:84606-96603 GCA_032468215.1 Stegonotus admiraltiensis | reverse complement strand
GAAGGTGGTCTCGTAGGTACCCAGGCCCTAAGCCATGGAGCACTTTAAAGGTGAGAACCAACACCTTGAAGTGCACCTGGAAGACCACCGGGAGCCAGTGCAGCTCGCGCAGAAGAGGTGTTACATGGGAGTGCCATGTCGCTCCCACAATCATCCGCGCGGCCGCATTCTGGACCAGCTGGAGCCTCCGGGTGCTCCTCAAGGGGAGTTGAAGTCCACCAGGCTTAGAGTTGCCAAGGTTGAAGGTCCCTGCTTTAAACAATTTGATTATTGAAGATCATTTCCCTACTTCCCCCCCTCCCCCAACTTTACCTGTACAATACTACTGTGTCAGACAGCGAGCCCACTAAGAGATCTGGATAAACGTTGCCATCGATATCCAGCCCTCCAGAAAAGGAATAGCCAAACATCTTGATGCCAACACTCTCCCCAGTCAGGATCTACAGAGATCAAGGGTGTCGTAATCAGAATGAAAGTAATGATGATAAATAGAGGAAAGGTGTTTTTTCCCCCATGTTTTATTTATTTTATTTATAGTACTTTTCATCTCCATCGAACAGTGTGTGAACTGGGTACAATTCTTTAAAAATTCATATTCCCATATTTGTTCTTGTATTCATTACAACGACATTGATAATATAACTATTTATCAAAATAACTTATAATAGTACATAACATCATAAACCTCTCTCCGTAGTAATTTGTATAAAGTTTGTATACAATGTTTTACAGATGGCACTTTGCACCGACAAGGTTGGCTAAAATGTATAAAGACAGATCAGCAAAATGTTGGAAATGTAACCAAACACCGGGCTCATACTACCATATGTGGTAGACATGTCCCAAAACTAAAAAATACTGGTCGAAAATACGTATCTGGTTGGAAAAAATGACAAAGAAGCATATTGAACTGAGACATTTTTGTTGGGTATTCTATCGGAAAAATATGACAAAAAACCTACATATTTGATTTTACATGTATTGACTGGGGCTAGGACTGTATTTGTGCAACAATGGAAGAGTGAGGAGATCTCGTCAGATGAGAGGGTAATTCAGAAAATAATGGAATACGCAGAAATGGACAGATCAATGCTTATCATTAAGGACAGAGAAGATACTGAATATTTTCTGACAAAGGGAATGTTCGTTGTCAGCTGCACTAGATAGCTTAGCCAGGAAGGTTTAAATGACTTTTATTGAGAATGGCTATAATAACAGAGACTGGCGAATCTGATTGTGCAGTACCTCCACCCCTTTCTTATGCTCCAATGAATTAGTGACGTATCTGTCAGAGTTACTTCTAAATGTTACCTTTGGACTTAAAAAATGCTTCCCCCTTTTTTTTTTGACCTTTTTTTCTTTACCTGTCGCCCCCTTTCGACCTTGTTTTTCTCCTGTGGCTCCCTTTGCAGATCCCATGACCAGTAACTGGTACACTTTCTGGTATCAAGAAGACAATATTTAATAATGCAGTCATAGCTTTTCTGCATTTCCCCTTGGCACATGCCATGACTGCACTATATGTTTTTCACCTGTGGCCCTCTTGAAATACTCTAAGGCCCCCACGGGGCCCTATGACCCTGTTGAGAACCACCGGCTTAGGCAACGGTTCCTCCATATCTCTATCAAGATAATTTCCCTCACTTTCTACCTATGTAGAGCCAAGGCAGAGCATAAAGATGTACCATTTCTCAATCATTTAATTAAGTGGAAAAGGAACTGACCTGAGCAGGTTTTGTTACAATTCCCAAGTTACTGCCATGATAGATGTAGACTTTCCCATCACCATCCAGAGGTGCTCCAACCGCAAAATCTGGAAATTAGGAAATTAGAGCAGAGGGAAGTAAGAACTGTATATCACAGCAGTTGTAATTCTATGTCAAATGTCTAGCTTGCATTGGAACTTCTAACACAGATATAGCAATAGCAATAGCACTTAGACTTACATACTGCTTCATAGTGCTTTTACCGCCCTCTCTAAGCGGTTTACAGAGTCAGCCTTTTGCCCCCAACAATCTGGGTCCTCATTTTATCCACCTCGGAAGGATGGAAGACTGAGTCAACCTTGAGCCTGGTGAGACTTGAACTGCCGAACTGCAGCTAGCAGTCAGCTGAAGTAGCCTGCAGTACTGCACTCTAACCACTGCGCCACCTTGGCTCTTGTCTGTCTTCTATTTTCTTTTCTCACACATGCGTACTTCTCTATTGGTTCTCTGTCTATTCCAAGAGCCACCCAATACCATCTTACACACCAGCTTTGAACCTTTGTCCCTCTGATCCTCAGAGGTTTGCTTCCGCGCATGTATATTTTGCTTGCTCCCCCCCCCCCGAATTCCCCCTAACCTTAACTCAAATTCACAGATAGCACACGTGGACCCAACCTAAGAATTCGTGCCCATCTTTCCCACCAGAGGTTCAAGAATCTCACCTTGAAAACCATCTTGGTTGAGATCCCCAATGGCACCCACTGTGATGCCAAACAGGGAGTCAGAGGTGCCATTGAGGCGAATGGGGAGGATGTTTTCCCAGCGCCCTGCCTGGTTGATGTAAACGTAGACGGCACCCCCGATTCGTTCCTTTCGGTCGAAGAAGTTTGGTGCTCCAACCACCAAGTCCATCCATCTAAAGGAAACAAACTGTAAGTGTGGCTCACTTCTTGCTCTCTTCCTCAGATGCCTTTTTGAGCTCTGCTCCGACAGTGTCCCCAGTGGTGAAATCCAATTTTCTTTTACTACCAGTTCTGTGGGGGTGGTGTGGCTTGGTGGCCGTGGCTTGGTGGCCGTGACAGGGGAAGGATACTGCAAAATCTTCATTCCCACCCCACTCCAGGAGAAGGATACTGCAAAATCTCCATTCCCTCCCCACTCTGGGACCAGCCAGAGGTGGTATTTGCCAGTTCTCTGAATTACTCAAAATTTCCGCTACCAGTTCTCCAGAACCTGTCAGAACCTGCTGGATTTCACCTGAGTATCCCCCTGTGCACTCGTGTGCTTGGGTTAGACAGGGCAATGGACCATCCAGTGCAAGACCAGACTAGAACATCAGAGCATGGAGCACAAAGCCCTTCGTCCATAGTGTTTTCTTCCTCCCACATTACTCACCCATCATGATTGAGATCTACTACAGCCAGAGAGTAGCCAAAGGACGAAGCCAGCTTCTCTCCTGAGAGGATAACCTCAGGCACTAAGCGGTTAACGTTGTCTTGATGCAAGATCACCACGGATCCAATATGATTTGCTCGGGGTGCCCCTGTTACAAAGCTCAGCTCATTCTTCCTGGTTATCCCCACTCCAGAGTCTATAGAAAAGCCTGGAAACGGAGGAAGGGGTTCTTTGTCATTTGAGAAAAAGGTGTTCATGGGCATTAACACAATGTTTCCAGAATTTTCATTCCAAAACTTACAAGATGTGCTATAAGATCATGAGCTTTCGATACCAGTACCAATACCAGTTTTAGACTTAATGTGTAAATGCACAAACATGCGCACACCTGCATGCTCACAGGCACACACCATTCATAGACATCACAGGCCCAAGACCTACTTTCAACCGGTTGACATTATTGTCCCTGAATTGCTCCTGAATTTGCCACCCCCGTTTTAGCGAAGGGGAAAAGATTTGCAATAGGTCACATGACGACAACATGTCATCACAATTTTGACACCTCTGCACCCCAGTAAGAAGACTGGTGAAGGGTACTGTTCTTCCTCTTTGGGAGCTATATTAAGGAAAGGGATTGCAACATTTACATTGAATTATAATTTAAAATATAATTTTTATAAGATGATGTATCGCTGGTATTTAACACCAGATAAGATAAGCTATCTAAGATGTATAAAGGTACGTCAAATGAATGTTGGAAGTGTAAGAATAAAGAAGGGACTTTTTAACATCTATGGTGGACATGTGATAAAGCAAAAAAATTTTGAAATGTGATTCATATTTTAATACAGAAAATCTTGAAAATGGAGATAGAAATGAAACCAGAATTATTCCTTTTGGGACCAATGGAAAAAGAACTAGAGAAAAAAAAGTTGGAACTTTGCTACTATATATGTTGACACCAGCAAGACTTTTGTATACGCAAAAATGGAAAGACACTTTGATTCTTACCATGGACGAATGGATGCAGAAGTTGATGGAGTTGGATGAAATGGCAAAACTAACTACTCTGATTAAAGAAAAAAAAATATAAGTACTTTTGTTTCCACATGGAAACCGCTTCTGAATTTTGTGCTTGATGTGGAAAAGAATGTAATTTTGACTTTGGGTTTTACAGATTAGATTGACAGATTTTTATAGAAATGAATAAGAACTATTACTATGGAAAAACACAAAGTTGTGATTTGATGTTCATGCCTTATTCTATGGCAGCAGAGAGAGTTGGAAGTCAATGCTTCTTTTTCTTTTCTTTTCCCTACCCTTCCTCACTTCTCTCTCCCCGCTTCCCCTCTCCTTTCACTGCTCTTTTATTTGCTTTTGTATTTTGAATTTTATAATAATTTATAACCTAATAAAAATGTGGTGTTGTTGTTTTTTTAAAAAGGATAGGGATAGCTGGATTTCCCTAGTTTTGTCTCCTTTCCCACCCAGCATGCCAGAATGCATCCATCACAAAGACTGTTCGGAAGAGCGAAATCAGTACTTTAAAACTAGAACAGCAGGAAACACAACATCTTAAGGACCAGGCAGGAAAAAAAGTAGTTGCTTTTATGCTACAGGGGCCAGAGAAGAGGATAACTTAGAGAGGGAAAACCTCTTTTAAGACAAAAAACATTCCATTCTGAAAACGGCAGGCAAACTTCATAGGCTCTGCAGTCTGATCAGAGTCTCTCTTGGCCTTTGTCTGTTGTCATTTCCCATTCCTAAGGGACTGAGAGCGTTTTTGGCTTGAGTAACAGCTCTTGGTTAGGAATGCAAAGGCTCCTTGAAATACACGCTCTGGTAATCTCCCAGAAGACCAAGTTTTCTATTCTAGAATCTGAGAGAAATTTATCTTTTCAGCTAATTCCCAGGAAAGAGCCTGCAATTTATCTGGTACTGGAATACAGTAGTATGATCTTGTGGCAACTTACAAGTCTAGGAATTTTGTTATAGCATAAAATTTTGGGCCTACGGTCTACTTCATCAGAAGATGGTCCCAACAACAGAATATTATGCAATATATCGCCGTGCTTGAGAGAGTTGGATGAGGGAGAAACAGTCATACTAAATTGGTGACTTTATTCAAAATATGGCAAAAAAAATACTACTAATAGAAGAGAATGTTTGTAGCTCTGGGATAGTTTTCGGCGCTCTCTAAGCTTGGTTGTTTTCTTACAGATGTTTCGTTACCCAACTAGGTAACAAGCTCAGTGCTAGAAGAGAGCTGGGTTTGTCTTCTATCACTGATGATGTTACTTGGTCATTTTCTCATTAGCATTTCTCTGTAGTGGATGGAGGGCAAACGGGAGCCAGAAAATGCTTTGCTTTGGCAGCTCCAACCCAAATCAAACCACTGTAGACTTCAATTTCAAAAAATATTTAAAATGCCTTTAGCTGCAAAGGAGGCGGAATACTGATCAAAATGGCTAATTCCTATTTTACTAGATCAGTAGTTCACATCAGTTTCTGTGGATCACCAGGTAGACTGTCCCAAAACCAGTGCCTTAGCTCCATTTGCCCCTAAACTATCACACAACAAATAAGTCCTAGCAAACTTTTCTTCCTGCCCTAGTCCCTTGGAATAGGAAAGATTAAGAGACCCAGGTTTTTATTTTATTTTAGTTTTTTTTTAACCCGCCTTTTTTTTATATATAACTCAAGGCAGCGAACATACCTAATGCTCCTTCATCCTATTTTCCCCACAACAACCTCTCTGTGAGATGAGTTGGGCTGAGAGAAAATTGACTGATCCAAATTAACCCATCTGTCTTTCATGCCTGAAGTGAGATTGGAACTCACAGTCTCCTAATTTTTAGCTTGGTGCGCCTTAATTACTAGACCAAGCTGGCTCTCATTCTAGTCCCCCACATCCAGCCCCCAGTGTTTTCTTTATGCTTCAAAACCAGTCACTCTCTGTCCAACCTACCTCACAGGGTTGTTATTAATGGGAAAAATAGGGGAGGGGACCACTATGAATGTCCATTTGAGTTCCTGAAAGAAAGGCAGGAGGGAAATCAAATAAATAAACGCCTCAACTCAATCATTGATCACTAGCTGTTCTAGTGTAAATTAATGTTTTTCTCCCTTAAGCAGGCAAGACATCTTATCTGAGGCACTTGGCCACCTGTTTTGTTTGGCTCCAAGTAAAAAATTCATCCTTCTTATTCATTTATTAACATTTTGCCATACCACTTCACAGCACTCAGGTTAGTTTCCAGTAATAAAATCATGAATTAAATGGCATTAAAATATCAGCGCTAAAAACAATCGCCTTAAAGACTGTTATCAAAACCGTAGAAATTTATATATCAACTTGGATAGGGCCACTCAAATCTCAGGGCTACCAAGGGAAACAAGTAGGCATTTTATATAAAGCGTATAAAAATACACTCCATAAATGCAGCAAGAACGTATTTAGGTCTTTAGTTGTTTTCTAAAACAAAACAAAAACAGATTCAGCCCCCTTGGATATTTTTTCCAAAGGAATGGTACTGATATAGAGAAGGCCTGATGACCCACATGCTCCAATGATAAACAGCACTAGCACATTAAAAATTGGGACCAGTATTCCACCTGCAATCAGTACCGAGCTCTCAGAACAGGAGTCACCTGCACCCATTTCCAAGCTCCCCTGCTATTGCCCATCAGTGCTCTGCACCAACTAATAAGGACTGTCACATAGGGAACATTACAGTCATCCAACTTGGGAGCAGCAGGTGCACTACTAAAATCAGATTAGCTCCATCTGGAAACAGCCAGAGATGATTTACAACTAAACCTGTGCCCTGGTGATTCTAGTCACTGGCATCACATGCAGTTCCAGCAACAATCTGAAGCTAAAGAGCATCCTGGATATCTGCATATAGCCCTGTAGGAAGAATACCATCCAAACCACCCAAATCACCACTAGAGTCAAGGCCAGTTCCTGGGTTCAAGAACTACTCATCCAGAATTGCCAGCCTTCTCTACACCAGTCGAGAAGCACCCAGACTGACAGGGAGGAGGGAATCAAGCATGGAGTTAGCCTGGAGTCTCTTTGCAACTGCAAAAGGGTTAGGACTGACCTCCTCCCCCGCCCCCCAAGATCCTTGTAGTCTTATCAAATTGTTCCCAAGGGAGAGCTACCAGCCTGGGGTGATTCCTCTAATGTAAGTTAAAAGGTAAAGAAATCCCTGCAGATTTTACTCCATTAGTTCTTGCGACTATAGGGGGGCAGGGCTCATCTGTTTCAAAGCCATTGAGCCAGTGCTGTCCAAAGACATTTCTGCAGTCATGTGGCCTACATGACATCACAGAGCGGCTTTACCTTCCCTGCAAAGTGGTATCTATTTACCTACTTGCATTTGCATGCTTTCAAACTACTAGGTTGGTAGGAGCTAAGGCAAGGACGGGAGCTCACCCCATTGCGTGATGCTCAGGTCTTGAACCTGGGCTGCTGGCTTTCCAGCTGACAAGCCTGGCATCTTTACCACTGAACCACTGCAGTTATACACATTATTGGCAGAACACAATACAGTAGTTTGAAGAGCTTGAACTCTGAACTTGTGGGTCTGGTTGTTTACGCCTGACACACCATGTCCCTAAATAGCCTCACCTGGCAGCTCAATTGGAGTCAGGACCAAATGATTAGCAGACCCCAATCCTGGAAAGACTCCTCACTAAGTCAAGATGCGGTCCCAGCAATCCTACTGGTATGGTAGCTACACCAGACAGATGAGATATTTTCACTCTGATCTGTCTGGCAATTAATGGTAATGTTAGGAGAGCGGAAGCATTGTGCCCATGTTCCATCTGCCTATATAGATTTCATCCATCCTTTCAGAGCTTCCTGCCATGATTCTCCACCTTGGTGACTCCCGGGTATGTCGGCTGAAAGATGGGGTCCACAACATCTGAAAATTAACAGGCTGGAAAGATTGCATCTTCCAGATGATTACATCCAGGAAGTCTATAGGGTGGAGAGGAGGTGTCAAAAAAAGCCAAGATGGCAGTCACAACTATGAGAATTAATCCCTGGCCTTTTTTACATGCAGTGCATATACAAAAAAGGGGTGGGCCTTCAAACAGTCATAGCTGCTATCTTCATTGTTTTTTACTTTTCCATGAATGCTCCTGATTACATCCCCCACACACACACACACACACAGATCTGGTCACATTCCTGACTCTCTCACACCTCACAAGCACTTACATACACACAATGCCAAATGCTCTGACATAAAGCATATGAATGCGACGTACAATGGAAGCATGCAGATGTAGATACATTTCATAATGTATTTTGAGCCCAGAGGTTTATGCTCCTTAAACTCCAGAATAGCCAGTATGCCTTTGGAAGCAGACCAAAATAATGTGGCATTTCTCTATTAACTCTTTTCCAACATAAATTTAAAAAAAGAAAGAAAAACCCTTCCACTTTTTAGCTGTGATACTCTTGATGCCCATGTTAGTGGTGATAATCCCTATCGAAACAGGCTGCACTGAGAAAGCTGAACAGTCATTATTAAGCTATTTACTGAATTGCTTTTCCCAGATCCCCTATCCTTAGTCATATGCTCCCTGTTACAGCAGCCTGTTAAACAAAAAAAGCCATGATAAAGATTCCTGTTCTTTTACAGTTAGAGCTGCAGCAGGAGCTGGGACTGGCGCCCTCTGCTGGTTGAAAATAGCAGGATTTGAGAATTTGATTGCCATGTAAGAGGAGAAGTGGGGAATGACAAAACACAACAGAAGGGAAAAACAACAGAAACTAGCTAAAAATAATAGTGGGGAGGAAGAGGCAGAAATCACGGAGACGGGCACACCAACACCTTACAAACCTAAGTAGCTATTCTGGGCTACGTCTCCAACAGTCCCGGGGACCCGTTCGCTGGTATCTGGCGTTTTATAGACCAACTGATCAGGGTCTGAGCTATCAATGTTTGTCACAAACAATATCCCTGCAAGGCCAATGGAAGGAGAGAGAGAGAGGAGAGAGATGGTTAGCGGTATGAGAAAGTTCGGTGCCCAGGCAGGAAAACACCACAGAGCATTGAGCAGGAATCAAGGGACTTCCAGGGCTTGGGTTGTGCTCACACACTATCGTCTGGTTGGGCCCCAGTTACCACCCAGGGCACATATTGTTGCTGATCAAACCATTCTGCTTCCCAGATATAACTACCCAGGTCCAAAGGATGAGATAGCAGCTTGTTACAAGTGAAATTTACTCTTCCAATCAAGACTGAGTTTGAGATGATTATCGGCCAGTCTTTAGTTCTCCCCACCCAGGTGAATTTTTTGCTTCCCACCCCCAACACCCTGCCCTGTGATGGCCTGTCAGATTGCTCTGCAGTGTTTGGCCTGCTGGGCACAACCCCGTACCGAGGTAGCTGTGAGCTGGCAAGGGGATGAGCGAGGGGTCCTGGTCCTTTTCTCCCCCAGCTTCATACGGCCCATCGTCGTAGTGACTGAAATCCAAGACACTCAGCTCTGCCCGTATGGTCCCTGCCAAACCAAACACCTGTTAATGATGGGCAGAGTGAGGGAGACATTGGAGAAAATGGCCAATCTTGCAGGATAGTAGGAAAACAAGGATGTTATTCAGATTTGCCCTTCTGTAGGGGTGACTGAAGAGGCAACAGCTTGTTATCAAATCTACAGGGAGGATCTGGGCAAAGGCTTAAAATGAGGGTGCCCTCTAGAATAATGCTGGGAGCAAAGAGCAGAAGACACAATGAGCATTTCCTAGGGATACCAAGCTCTAGATTTGCTTGTCACAAGCCCATGAAAGATCCTAGGAGTTAGCTTGTCTTTGCAGCAACTGTTTTGTGCTGTGGTGATTGTGCCCATGATCTGCTCTTTCTGGCACAGCAGAATACTCCTGCCAGTACTGGTCATGTAGGGAAGGTCAGATCCTTCAGAGGCAATGCATTAGATTTGAAAACCCTCCACATAATCCCTGTAGGATTGGAGGGTTAGGAGATACACCCATCCAGTGCCATTCAGTATAGAAAATATGGAAACCGCCACCCCTCCCCTCCATGGGCTTCCTATAAGTCACTTAGGAGGACATATTCCCAGATTTGGGTACCAATTGATGAGGGCATGAATGGTACTCACAGCCATCCTATTTGTTTGGGGTAGAATATCTGCAGCTTCAAATGGGGGGTATGGTATGATTGAGCTGCTTGCCAAGTTGTGGGTCGGGGCTACTTGACTAATAATATTCCTTGTTGAAAGCAAAGGCTTACCCTTCCAGTTGTATGTGCCAGGTGCCCCAAAGAGGATGTAATGCCTATCTGCAGTGAAGCCCGTGGCTATTCCCTGCTGGCAGTAACCAAAGCGTTCGTGCCCCTGTTCACGCCCTTGACAGAACTTCCACTCGCCACCATCCAGTTCATCGGCCACTTGCAGCCCTTCGCTGAGTACGTAACAACGGCCAATCACGTGCCTCGTCTCCAGAGACTCATTCACACGGTTGCGTGCTTCATATAAGTGAGCGCAGGTCTGGGATTCATGGGAGGAGAAAAGAGACAGGGCAGAGAGGGTTAGAAAGTATGTGTGGCCTCTAGACTCTCTGCACATACAGTACATTAGTTGTAGAAGGCATAGGAGAGTTCATGGACTTCCCTGGAATGTACCATTTCAGGCTATGAGTGGGGTTTAGGCCATAAGCCCCTCTTTTGTAGTGCCTAAGCAATGGGAAAGAGCTTTAACCATGGTTTTAACCATCCTTTCTGAGGTAACTTTATCTAGAGGTAGGGAAGCTCCAAAGCAAGGCATGATAATTATCAAATAGCCAAAAATCCAGGAGCCCTCAAGCAGTCGCATTCACGACAAACCATTTTATACCATATATATATATACAAAACAGATAACAGGGATAATTCCAAGACAAGATTTAAACATTTTGACAAGTTGACAATGCCTAACACTCACTTTGAGATTGCTTCAGTGATAAAAAAGCTAATGCTATTTTAATTGATTGATGGATGGATAGAAACACAAATAGAAAGCACTAGAAAATTGCGTTTTCTTTTCCTACAATTGCTCAGGAGGCCCAAAGTATCACATACACCTTAGCCCACTTATCATGACTAGAGTGGTGTCTACTGTATATTCAGACCCACTTAATGGACATCAGCAGTGAAATACGTGTGACAAATTTGTTACTTCATGAATGGATTTAAACATAAATAAAAATGATATGTATTCTTTCCTGGAAGGTATCACTTCAGGCTATAAATGGGAGGTATGCCACAAGCCAATGTCTTCCTAGGACTGTGGCAGATAAGTTAGAACTATACTTGAAAAGTGTGCTCTATAAACCATGGTTCCTAAAATCAATAGATGGAGCTGAAAGCTGAAGTCTGTAAGTCAGGCCCTGTTCACCAGTGAAGTCCAAAAGACGCAGTTCTTACCACAGAGTTGCCATCCCAAACTTTTATGTAGAAAAACATAATCCAAACAGGGTTTAGGAAGAGTATCTTTGGTTTTCACTGTGTTTTATGGATTCTTGTGAGCCACCTAGAGTCATTATATGAGATAGGCGGCCATATAAGTAAATAAATATATAAATCTAAGCATAAACAATAGTCCATGAAACTCCTTAGATGAGCCTTGGATGCCCTGATACACCATATGAATTCTCCCTACTAATATTATTAAATCAGTGCCAAAGGAAAACCTTTCCTACAGACCTGACAGCCGTTTTCTATATGTAGTGAGTAATTTATTTATTTAATTTCAATAGCCACCCAATTTAACCAAGAATTATTGGCATAAGGATTTTTATTCATCTAAACCAGTGGTTCTCAACCTGTGGGTCGGGACCCCTTTGGGGGTCGAATGACCCTTTCACAGGGGTCGCCTAAGA
>JANHZT010003725.1:50745-68598 GCA_032468215.1 Stegonotus admiraltiensis | reverse complement strand
AAAAAGAGGGGTGTGAAAATATTTACAGACCCCTCGCATCCTGGACATAAATTGTTTCAACTTCTATCCTCAAAACGACACTATAGGGCACTGCACATCAGAACAACTAGACACAAGAACAGTTTTTCCTTGAACGCCACCACTCTGCTAAACAAGTAATTCCCACAACACTGTCAAATAATTTACTAAGACTATATTACTATTATTCTTCCCTTCTTTACTAGTATCTATCTCTTCCCACTTATTACTATAACCATGTTGCGTGTATCTTTCAATTTATATTGTTTTTATTGTTTCCTAATACCATTTGATAGCTTATTAGTACCCTTGACTGTCATTAAGTGTTGTATCTTTTTATTCTTGATGAATGCATCTTATTCTCCTTATGTATACTGAGAGCATATGCACCAAAGACATATTCCTTGTGTGTCCAATCACACTTGGCTAATAAAGAATTCTATTCTATTCTGTTCTACAAATTGGAATAAATTCCCTATATACCGTTTTTCTTTTCTCTTAGTGCAGCAGTATAACTGCCGCCCTAGAGACCAACCTAATGCTAGATGGACAGACAGACTCTTCTGAGCCTAATTTACATCACTATGGACGTACAGTATTTTGGGGTGGGGGGACCCAAAGGATCAAGTTTTTTTTTTTTTTGCTGTGAGGTTATCGAGTTATTAGTGATAAAGAAAGACCACTTTAGGCATCTGGATTCTTAAAACTGGTTTATTCAAGCAGACTGTGTGCTCAGCTGGGAGAGTAAGGGAATTGTATACACTCTTCTGAACTAAAGGAAGAAATATAAGAGGTTTGTAGATTGTGAGACTATTTGCTATATTTGTCACGGCTGGATTTATCCCAGAATAAACCATTCCAAATTCCTGTAAATATGGATGCATAGTTACACACTGTCCGTTTGTAGAGAATCTTCCATCTAGGATTATAAATGTGCTGGTTTATATGTGTGTGTTTGTATTATCTTCATTAGTTATATAAACTGGATGGCACTTTCTGTAACTGGCAGCTAGAGTACTCATAAATGCACTAGCGCGTAATAGGATGGGAAGGAAAGGGAGCCTTTCACCTTTCCAGCCAAAAGTATAAAAGTACTAACTGTCCAGAGTGGTAAATCATGAATGGCAAAATATAGCAGAACCCACGATGGTTATTTTTCTCACACACCCCTCTCCCGTTGCTCCCTTACACACTGCATCGCATTTAAGGTCCACTTTAAAATCAGCATAAGGATTTTATTTATATGTTACATACCCAGAGGTCTTATTATGGCCTGGAATGAAAGAATTCCCATCTCCATTTGGATTATTGATTTCAGCTGCCTTTGCATAATTAAGGAGTTGAGGGAGGGGGCAGGCCTGGCAGTTCCCAGGGAAGGAAATATAGCAAAGAAGGGAAGGAAGCAGCAGCTTCCCAGGTTCTTTAGATGGGAGATATTATTTCACATACACACCCCTAGAGACTCTCAATGAAGGCCGGAGTAGAGCATCTGGAGCTAAGTGGAGCCTAGGAGGAAAGGGAGGAGGAGAGAAAGGAGAACTGGACTTGGGATGTCATTGCTTAAACGTCCCATTACTAATTCTGGGTGCAGCCAGTGGCTCTAGCAGTTGTGCTATAAATATTCATCATTACCTCCATTTATTCTCTACAGTCTCTTTCAGGACTATTAGGCCTTTGGCAGAGAAGCTGAGTCGGAAATAAAATTGATCTGACCCTCAGAATTTTCTCACACATAAGAAAAAAAATTTACAGTATGGGAAAAACCAGAGTGCAGGGGGTGTAGAGACATTTAAATGTGATTATGATCAAGCATCTTTTTATTTTTTAACGTTTTTTTTTATATTTTATTCTATAGACATATTTTGTGGACAGTACATTGACTGGGTCAAGTCTTTTAAAAAAACAACAACAACAACAACTATGTTAACTCTAATAATACAAATCAGTATATATAGTCCTAATCTTCCAACTTCAACGATGCTATTCTCTTTTTCATAATCCTTTTTCATTTTCCCATTAATTCATTTAAACCTAAATAACATTTCTTTACACCATGTATTTGTTCCCCTACTAAATGCTATTATCTAATATTTTAAAAATTATTCATTATACTACCATAACTTCCAGATTCCAAATGTGTAGGATTATTAATAACGCCAAATATTAACAATATTTAATCAATCCCAGGAGTGTACCTCCAAGTCCCCACAATTTCCAATCCTTAATATATAAAGTTTATAATATACTTTAACACACTGTAGATATTAACAATACAACTAAATTTCCTAATCCTAAATTTCCATCTGCTCATCTTGGTTTATTTTATGTATAAATATGTATACATGTTAGTAATTTTCCATTTTATTAATATATTTTCTTAGATTTATATTTCTTATATTTTCTTATTATACATTGTCTCTTAACCTTTTTAGAATCCCATCATTTATTGACTTTTTAGTCAGCCTTTTATCTCTCTCTCTCTTATATAGAGGGATATCTCTCTCTCTAATCAAGCATCTTTTTCTGAGATGGTAGTGGCCCGCTAAGACTTACAATTGGGCAAATATATAACGAAAGAGATAACAGTGCCTTTTACATAACTGCCATGCATTGTGTAATCGGCCTGGACTGATGGGGTTTTATATGGTTTTTAACTTGTATTTGGTCTTAATTAGGGATTTTAATTTTGTATTTGTAGTTATGGTGGTTTTATTGTTGTGAGCTGCCCTGAGTCCGTTGGAGATAGGGCAGCATATAAGTTAAATAAAATAAAATAAAATAAATAAATAAATAAAATAATTGTCTTGCACTAATGAGCGTTCTGTTTCGGGAGATAGTAATGTCTAAAGAAGCCTTGGAAGGTCAGTGGATGAGAATAAAACTTCTTATGATCCTAGGGAACAGGATTACAGAAAAGACATTGGAATTGCTCTTCACACAACACGGGCAATGTTCTTACTAATTTGCCTTGAATTGGGTTGGCAAGGAGATACACGGGTAGCATTGCTATAGCAAACCTTTGGACTACACCCAGTGGTATTTATATCCCCCTCCCCCAATGATAATGTTTCTGCACCAAAATAATTGCAGAAAAGCATTTTCCAAAGTCTCTCTACCATCCCCGATTTCTAAGGCTGCATGAATATCAAAGTTCTGGAAATTAAAATGAATTTGATGGAAGAGATCCATAACCAATCTCCCATTAAAAACATCTGTAACTTCAAATGAATGTGAATTCCACGCACGGATTTGCTATGCTAAATCAGATAATTACTGTAATTTTAGTATTAGCAATACTGGTTGGGTTCACATATCATGCCAAAACATATTGTGGTCTAATTGTTGTTTAGTGTGATGTGTGAGGCTAACTGACACTGACACTCTGGGACCTCAAACATAGGGTTTTTTTTCCAGTGCAGAAAAAATGCTCAGATCTTCTGAGGTAAAATATATCATCTGTTATCTGTTACTGCGGAAAGGAGAAATTTAATTTCTTTTCCTATACATTTGCATCCATCCCCTGATTGGCCTGTTAGATATAACACTGAAGAAACAGTTAATTGCCTGGATGCAGCATAAATCTTTCTAGAAACTGAACAATATGAATTGGACTAAAAGTGCCCTACACAAGATCATGTGCAATGTGTTTATCTCTTACTGAAGTGAAAGATAATTACACAAGGATATAGACAACTTGTAGACATATTGTAACTGTGGTACAAAACATCCAAGCTACAACAATACAGGTGATCCTTGAGTTATGACCACAACTGAGCCCAAAATTTCTATTGCTAAGCAAGACAATTGTTAAATGAGTTTTGCCCCATTTTACCATCTTTCCTGCTAAAACTGTTAAATGAATCATTGTGGCTGTTAAGTTAGTAACCTGGTTGTTAAGTGAATCTGGTTTCCCCATTGATTTTGCTTGTCAGAAGATTGCAAAAAGTAATCATATGATCTCGGGACACTGTAACTGTGACATAGGTAGTCCTTGAGTTACAACAGTTCATTTAGTGACTGTTCAAAATCACAATGGCACCGAAAAAGTTACTTACGACCATTTTTCACACTTATGACCATAGTGGCATCCTCATGGTCATATGATCAAAATTTGGATGTTTGGTAACTGACAAAACCTTTCCAGGGCTGAGAAGCTAAGTATGGTTAGTATTTGAACGGGAAGTTGCCAGAAAACTCTAAGAGTAAGGCCAGACTAGGAAGCTGAAAGGCACTCACAAGAAGGCAATAGCATGTTGTCCCAAAGGTGCTTTTTCAAGAGGCAACTCGACTTCCTTGTTTTTCTTTGAAGACGTTTTGCTTCTTATCCAAGAACTGAAGAAGCTTCTTGAATAAGAAGTGAAATGTCTTCAAAGAAAAAACATAAAATCCAGTTGCCTCTTGAAAAAGCACCTTTGGGGCAACTACGGTATGACTTGGATGACTGAGAATCTCCAGAGACATTTAGCAGCAGCATGTTGTTATCAACACAACTGCAAAGATCTGGTCTAAGAATTTGTCCCAAGTTTGATTTAACTTTACTAGCTGATCCAAAAGAGGACATTTTGATACAAGCACTATAAATGCAGGGAGTGCAAACCATTATCAGCTTTTATTCATTATTCAGGCTTTTGGCTACATTTGTGCTAGTGGCTCTTCATTTCTGGCGAATCTGTACTTCAGTGTGTGGCACTACAATGATGTTGTACTGTTATGCTTTCAGCAGTTTTGTGGATTTAAATATGCCATTTTAAATGGGGTTTTAGTGAACAACAGCATCTTATGAAATGCTCACTTCCCCCCTTACTCTACAGTATTGTTGTGTTTTAAATTTATTGTAAACTTTTTTTCATTCATTGTTAAAAGTTAATTCCAAAATAAGAAACCAAGAATATATAGATTATAAAACCTGTATATGGATAATAATAACTTACTGCAACCTAATATATCGTAGTTATCTTTCTTTGCATGAAGCAGCCACTACAGAGGGAAAAGGCAATTATCTAGAAATTCTACTGGCACGTATCATAGAAGCAGAGCAAATTAACAGTGAAGTTCTGAAGAGAAGAAAACTCACATCGTACATCATTTTGAGCAAAGGCGAATAGATCAGTATCTGTTGCAGACCTCTGGGTGATTTATAGTAGAAGAAGAAAGGCTAAATACAAGAAAAAGCAAAATAGCATTTTCACTTCTTAAACCAGCTGACTGAAATCAAGAAAGCTTGGAGGAAAGTAATAATAAGGTCAGGTTGTTAGGTTGAGCTTGTTTTCAGAGCCACTTGGTTTGACTATTTCTACCATCTGAAGGTGATTTTGTTTTCTAATCCCAGTACATTTCATTTGGGTTTGAAGGAAAATGGAAAAATCTGTAAAGCTACTGTTTCATTGCAGGGCACAAAGATCAGGAACTGAGAGAAGATGTGAGGTAAGAATGACTTCCAATGGAAAAGCTACAGCATCTCAATACACCAGCAAGCAAACCAATCCTAACATCCCCCATCTGCAGATCTCTTTTTGGCTACATACAGCAGCTGAGCCAGAAATCAATCAGTTCAGCTCTGCCAACACCACTGACCTTGTGGGAATGGGGAGGTCTGCAGCCGCTTTCAAACTGGCAAAAAATCCTCACATGGATGTGTTTGGGGAGAAGAGTTCGGGGTCGGGGGATGGACTTACATTATCTGAAATTTTCCCAAGCTCATCCAAGGCCAAAAAGAAACAATTTAGTCATGAATTGAAATGAAAGCATGAGATCAGTCAGAGAAAAAGAGTGTCTGTGTTCTCTGCATACATTAAGGCTCTCAAAGGGCGGAAGAGCTCAGAGAATCATAGAATGCAGTGAAAAGGGGGAAGCTGCCGCTAGCCCTTAACATAACTAGGTGTGTAACTGTCTTCTAATACACTTGTGGGTGGTGATGGGGGAATGGAATGCAGAATTGGTTCATTCACTGGCTAACGAAAATTCAGATGAAGAAGAGAGCAAGGGGGAAGTTCACAATTCCTCTAGAAACTGTCCCAGCCTTCATTTGGGATTTTCTTTGGAAGTCCTGTTGAGTCGCCTCTAGGCAAGATGCAGCATGTAATTTTAATAAATAAATAAATAACTTGCAGACCAGATAAAGCCTCCAAAGTAACTTTTACCAGCTTCTTGCAATCCTAGCAAATGTAATATTTTTGCTACGATTGCAGTGTGTCCGAAGTTTTACTCAAATAATTAAAAAAATCAAATTGCAAGATATAAGAGTCCACACTATATTATTAGATACAGTAAGGCCTTTATAGATATTTTATACAGGTAGTCCTCTACTTATGACCACAATTAAGCCCAAAATTTCTGTTTTTTAAGTGAAACATTTCTTAAGTGAGTTTTATCCGAGTTTGCTACTTTTCTTGTCACAGTTGTTAAGGGAAACACTGCAGTCATTATGTTAGAACCATTGTTGTTAAGTGA
Source organism: Stegonotus admiraltiensis (assembly GCA_032468215.1). NCBI lineage: Eukaryota > Metazoa > Chordata > Lepidosauria > Squamata > Colubridae > Stegonotus > Stegonotus admiraltiensis. Next base: position 62,130 of record JANHZT010003725.1, on the reverse strand, counting down.
ATCTGCTTGCCAGAAGGCTGCAAAAAGTGATCACATGATCCCAGGAGGCTGTGACCATCGTAAATATGAATCAGTTGCCAAGTGTTTGAATTTTGATCACGTGACCATGGGGATACTGCAACAGTTGTAAGTGTGAAAAACAGTCATGTCACTTTTTTCAGGGCTGTTGTAACTTTGAACGGTCACTAAATGAACTGTTGTAAGTGGAGGAATACCTGTATACTGTCAGAACATACGTACCAGTAAATATGATGCTCTTGCTCTAATCATCTTTATGAAACCTTTTTGCTATAGACCAGATTATTTGCCAAATATTACTTTTGTGCAGCAATGTTTAGTCTGAGTGCTCAGACCATTGTTCTTAGACTAGCACTTACCAGAATAGAGTCTTGCATTCAGTTTCATGCTATACCTGTGAAATTAGCCTCAGAACAGGGCTAGTCTTTCATGTTCCCCCAGATTAAGCTCAAGGAAAGAATTATTTTGCTTGTGGCTTTCATGTTGCAATACAAACTGCCACAGAAGTGTGCCACAAAAGTGTAACATCACCTACACAGAAAGATGGATAAAGGAACAGGGTTTGGGGAGAATGTAGCTTTTTCTACACATGTGAAGTCTTTGGAACTGAAGGAAAAGACCAAGACTCATTCTCAAAATTATGCTGCACTTTTGGGGAACCTCCAAGCATCTTCAAAACACAGAGCACAGGCTCATTGAGTTAACAACCGCCCTCCATGCCATGGTCCCTCTTTTGTTGCCTCTGTGAGCTGCTGCAGAGCTTCTAACTATGCAAAAGGTGCTATTATGGCCATCTTATGAAACTCGTAAGTGTTTGCTTCATTACTTGTGAATAGGATGCTGGATTAGATGGCTCTTCTTATGCTTGAATCTCAACTCAACCCTGAGTCTTCGGAGAGGGGCAGCATACAAATTGAATTAATTAAATTAAATTAAACTCAAGCGTAAGATATTTCGTATGGTTTGTTATAGTGTCTTGTTATAACAAGCATGTCAGGTAAAGTGGCATAAACGTGCTGTGTCTGCAGTTTCTCAGTACCTTTGCAGGAAAATCTGAGTTTTTACATCCCACAACTTGATTCCTCTTATTTAAAAATCAAAGTATTTTGGAACAACTCAGTTTTAACGTTGTTTCTGTTGCAGTTGCTCATAATCCCAGCATAGATTAAACAATGGGAAGTTATGAATGGGAACCAGACTGTGTTGTTTCTCAGTGTCATATAATATAATGTGGGTATATGCATAATTTTGTATTTATTTATTTATTTGTTTGTTTGTTTGTTTATTTTATCATGTTTATGTAGTGTATATATATTAGAGGTGAAGACCCTTTGAGAGCTGTCTGCAACGAAATTTCATTTTAATGTATGCCAATTAATGTACATTCAAAGTGACAATAAAGTCTATCACAGTTGGGTTGAATGGAGCTGATGTATCATCCACAAAATATAGATACTCTTTTTAATAATCATGATCCAAGGACCATGGCCAGATAATCATTTCCTTGCTAGCATTTACCATAGGGCTGAGGACCTGTGACTTTTGTGGATACTGCTGAACTTCTAACACCGAACAGATCCAACCAGCATGACTAATGGTGAGAAAAGATGGACGTTCTGTGGCCTGGAAGCATGTGGTGCCCTGCTTCAGAAGATTGGCAGACTTTTAACTGCTATCATATGAGTTTATCTGGGAACTATCTATAAAATGCAGTGAGTTCAATGTTTATAAATGTTGTCTTCCCTAATTATCGGTCATTCATAGGGACATGTTAGTCTGCAAAGTACTTCCCTGTCTACATTTGTCTTTTGAATCCTGCTACTGAATCATAAATATTTCCATGTATAGATGAAGAAATGAGATTTAAAGCTATCAAATACATCCATGAATGACATGGTAACCTACTGTTAAAGAACCTTTCTACCCTTAGGCCATAATGTTGAGTGCTAGCAAGACAACTACAGGCAGTCCTCGACTTACGAGCAAAATTAAGCCCCAAAATTCTGTTGCTAAGCAAGACAGTTGTTAAGTAAGTTTTGTCCCATTTTACGACCTTTCTTGCCAAAGGTGTTAAGTGAATCACTGCAGTTATGTTAGTAACATGGTTGTTAAGTGAATCTGTCTTCCCCATTGATTTTGTCAGAAGGTTGCAAAAGGTGATCATGTGTCCCTGGGACACCACAACTGTCATAAATATGAGCCAGCTGCCAAACATCTGAATTTTGATCATGTGACCATGGAGATGCTGCAATGGTCATAAGTGTGAAAAACAAAGTCACTTTTTTCAGTGCCGTCATAACTTTGAACAGTCACCAAACAAATGGCTGTAAATTAAGGATTATCTGTAGTTCATTTCTCCATCACTAGAATCATGTCTTGGAAAGCAGTTATATTTTGATAACTTCAAGCTACTCTTGAAGAAATTGTGGAAGCCCAAGATTCTAATACAATATTATTTAAATTCCAGAATTAGCCAGAGCCGTTCGTAGCCTACCTTTCCAAGACAATTTCTTTTACTATTTATTTATTAAATGTACAGTTTATGCCACCCATCTCACAGTAAGAGGTGACTTGTTCTTCACTTTTTTCCTGTTTGCAAAGGCTGCTGATAGACTAGACCTGACTGCAAATGCTATTTAAAAAAAATAGTATTGTACCACTACTATTATAGGAAAACAAGACAATAGAGTCCAAGAAGCTGACAACCACTACCAGTAAGGAAAAAAAAAACGAGCAACATTTCCAGGAAGGAAGGTGAATGAGGCCATCATGGAAAGTTCAGTAGGACTGAAGTGATCTTCAGCAGCCTGTTGAAGAGCAAGGGCTAAAAGCTGCAGGCAAAGCAATTATAAGCTTCACTTTGTCAGTAGCCTCACGGCAACATTACAGGGGAAACAGATCCTAGGTCACAATATCCCCAGAGAAACCAAGCATGGAAGAAACCATACACTTCAGAGAATCAGAAGAATTCCCTCCACTCTTTCTAACTGAAGGAAGATACTCTCACTCCACCCTTTGGGGACCAGAGGCCTCCTATGATGCCATCCCCAAGATCTCCTAATGCATGTGCAAAACCACCCAGCTGACAGGTTCAAACAATCATGACCTGGCTTTCCTATTCAGATGATAGGGTCATCTTCTCCTCTGATTTCTGCTCCAAGGGGGGAATCTCAGCAGACTTCCCTGAGTGCATGGCCCCTTGCTTCTGTAAGACGTTGACTTTCTTTCTTTCTTTCTTTCTTTCTTTCTTTCTTTCTTTCTTTCTGTCTTTCTTTCTTTCTTTCTTTCTTTCTTTTTCTTTTTTCTCTCTCTCTCTCTCTCCCTCTCTTTCTTTCTTTTTCTCTTTCTCTTTTTTCTTTCTTTCCCTCTCTCTTTCTCTCTCTCTCTCTCTCTCTCTCTCTCTCTTTCTTTCTTTCATGCCACTTCAATGCTTCTGCATTTACTCCCTGCAAAGCACTAGTCAGAATTGCTGTAGCCAGGAGCTAACTAGGAATAAAGCCCTGGCAAAGGAGTCATTGCCTTCAGCAATGATTCAGCTTCCTTAGCACTGAATAAGACAATGGCATCTCTCAGAATTCCATCTTTCCGGCCTCAAGTAGGAAGAAGAAAGATTCATTTCCCCCAAAAAACCAGTTTATAAGCGTAAAAAAGAAAACATCTCATAATAAGCTAGGGAATCTATTTAACTAGGGAAAACAGTAAGCTTGTAGGAAGGGGCTGTAAGGTAAGGTTTAAAAAAAAACCTATGAAGATTACTCAATTATCACCAAAATAATGCAAACTCTTGACAACACACCCATCAAGATCAAGGATTCCCTTCCCTCTATGGAAATATTAAAAATATTTAGGGTAGGGCAGTGGAGAATGTAACTACTGGCTCAGTGGATCTAACTTTCACACCCTGTAGATGATGTACCCAAATTGCATCGGAATTTAAAAAACAAAATAACAAATATCCACCACGGGACCGCTGAAAGGAAACAAATTGCTCTTAATTTGGTCCGCCTCTCCTACTGCCAAAACCGGAGGCATTAGCAAAGGAAATATCATCGATTGTATATTCCACGTATTTTGCACCCATAATCAGCTTTGTGTTTTTTACTGCAATAGTCAGGGTATTAGACAAGGGATTGATGAATTTACCCGAGCGGCGTTCAAGCTCAAGAAGATCCCGAGAAACCCTGAATTCAGAAGACTCCCGGAAAGATGCGCGATCATGCTGATATTAAATTATCAGGCGAAAGTTTGATCGCCTGGTTTTTGTGATTCCGGATCGTCCTCCCAGGGAGACCATCCTCTTTTCGGGCTTGTCCCCGGGATCAGCATCCAAACCTTCCGTCCTGGAAGCCGGGCGTAGGGGGAGCGGACGGGGGACACACGACTTACCAGCCGATGGGCTGCGGACTAAGCTGCTGGTGCAATGCCACGGAGAAGCCAAAGAAGCTGCCGTTCTCTCCCCGCTTGACGACGGGCTCGGCGACATCCAGGTTGAAGGCAGAATTCCCCCAGAAGCAAAGGCTGAGGAGGAGGCACATGAGGCGAAAGTCCAGCGCCCCAGACATCCTGCTAGGCGTCGCAGCAGCAGCAGCAGCAACTGCAAAGCGAGCCGGGCGAGAGCCACCGCGGCTCCAAAGAGCTTCGCAGCCCGCCGTCCCCTTCGGAGTGGCTTTGCTGCCAGCTGTCCGCCTCAGTCACGGGCCTTGGCTCGCCCTCTGCGCTGCCCGAAGGCCGGCCAACCTCGGCATGTAACCAAACTCCCGAGGCGAGGCAACCTCGCCCGCCCGCGCGCGGGCTCTCTTTCCCTCATCCATTCTGGAGTGCCGCTGGGCGGAGCCCCGCGCTCCCACAACAAACACGCCCCCGCCACGCTCTCCGCTATTGGACACGAGGGAGCCGAGAACTGGGGAAGCAGGTGCTGATTCCCGCGCCCAGGCCGCGCGACCCGGGTGGGCCGCTATTAAACACGAGGTCCAAAGGGAACCCCGTTAAAAGGACACTGGAGGAAGCTGATTGCCACCCAGTGACGCAAGAAAGAGCTCCTCCTTGCCCACGATTGGCAAACCAAATCTCAGCCATGGTTGTCCCAAAGGTGCTTTTTTCAAGGGGCTTTCTCGTTTTTTTTTTCTTTGAAGACGTTTCCCTTGTCATGCAAGAAGCTTTCTTCAATTCTGACTGGATTTTGGGGAATGGAAGGATTTATATTTCTTTATTTATTTATACTATTGGCAACATTTTCTCTTCTGACCGTTGATGATAACTAGAGGACTTCCAAGCTCCTCCTTGCAACCCACGATTGGCAACCCAAATCTCAGTCATGGTTGTCCCAGAGGTGCTTTCCAGAGGACTTCCTTGCGTATTCCAAGTGGCAGCTTGGAATATGCAAGGAAGTCATCAGCTTGCGACCAAATTGAGCCCAACATTTCTGCTGCTAAATGAAACATCTGTTAAGGGAATTTTGTCCTGTTTTACCACTTTTCTTGCTGCAGTGGTTAAATGAATCATTGCAGTTGTTAAGTTAATAACCCGGTCATTAAGTGAAGCCAGCTTCCTATTGACTTTGCTTGTCAGAAGGTCAGAAGTGATCAGGACATAGGACACAACAACCATCTATAAATACGAACTAGTTGCCAAGCATCCACATTTTGATTATGTGACCATGGGAATGCTGCAATGGTCGTAAGTGTGAAAAATGACCATAAATCACTTTTTTTCAGTGCCGTTGTAACTTAGAATGGTCACTAAATGAACTGTTGTAAATCGAGGACTACCTGTATATTGAGACCTGTGACTTATTTTTTCTGACTCCCATATCTTTTCAAGCAAAAGGCTGAAATGCTTCCTCTCCAGACTGATCAGATAGGCAGGGATCAACACCAGACAAACATTCCGGTAGAAAGCACTACTTTATTAAGGAATCACCAAGGAGGAAACCATGCCCCCCTCCCCCCAAAAAAACTGGTAGGACAAGCTACTATATATAAATGGACTGCAAACCCCACACTTACTAGCACTGATGGTATTAATGAAATTAATGAAATATCTGCAAGAACATAACCAGACTCCAGACACCAGCAACTCCATAGCCACAGATATAGAAGTATGTAGCTCTATTAAGCAGGACTAGAATTTACAAAATAAATCCCTCTAACTTTCTTTTTAAGGAAACCTAGCACCTACCATAAACCTTGGAAAAGTACAATCCTTATATGTATCTGAACATAAGCCTCCTTAAATGCTTTTATACTGTAAGTCATCCAGAATCATTTCATCACAAGATGGGCAGCAAATTATTTAGTAAATCAATCAATCAATATATCAATCAATCAAAATATCAATACATCCCATGGAACTGATTGCTTTGTAGCTGTGCACAAAACCAATGGGAGAATCAGTCCAGGCTCTTTGCCTGGGTCAAGGGAACAAAATGGAAATTTAGTTGAATTAAGTATAAACCGATTTATTTGTGCTGTGCCTTCAGTCTGAAGAAAGAGCATAACACTGAGAAGAACTATGTTTATGGCAACAATGGTTAAGTGCCTGCTTTACAAGAAAGGAACTCTAAACAACAGAAAAGCAGAGGTGTGTTTTTATAGAAGTTGAAAGACCCATGGTAAGAAATCCTAGGGATTTGATTGGCTGGCCAGTTTGGGGAAGCTAGTTGAGATTCTAACTAATTGAGATTATAATTTACGTCCTCCCAGAATTTAGCAGAGGCCATACAGGTAGTCCTTGACTTATGACAAGAATAACACGGTTAGAAGGGACTTGGAGGTTTTCTAGTCCAAGCTCCTGCTCAGGCAGGAAACCCTATACCATTTTAGACAAATGGTTGTCCAATCTCTTCTTAAAAACTTCCAGTGTTGGAGCATCCACAACTTCTGGAGGCAAGTTGTTTCACTGATTAATTGTTCTCACTGTCAGGAAATTTCTCCTTAGGTCTAGGTTGTTTCTCTCCTTGATTAGTTTCCGTCCATTGCTTCTTGACTTGCTGTCAGGTGCTTTGGAGAATAGCTTGACTCCCTCTTCTTTGTGGCAATCACTTAGATATTGGAACACTGCTATCATGTCACCCCTAATCCTTCTTTTCATTAAAGTAGACATACCCAATTCCTACAATCATTCTTCATGTTTTAATCTTCCATTCCCTAATCATCTTAATTGCTGTTCTAGACAGATCCTTGTCTTCATACCTCGTTTTGTTAGGCAAAACAGGCCTTTCAGGAGAACAGCAGAGCTGAGGAGATCCAGTGTTAAAAAGATGGAATGTCGGAGATGATCAATTAATGGACAATGCACATTGGGATTTCTCTAGGTTTCAATTCTTTTGCTGCCCTCAAGCTGATTGGGAGGCCTTTTTTATTTGATTTAGATGGAATTGCAGGGACTTTGGGGCAAGATGGGTTAATTTGTGTCTGATGAGATTAGGCAAAGAGTTTGGCCCTGGTCATGTCCAAAAAAACAGGAAAGGAAAGGGTACATTTGATTTGTTAGATTTATTTTCTCCATTGCATTTCATTTATATGACAGTGATATAAGTGTCCGTCAACATGATTTTAAACTATTAAATGTGAAGAAATTAAGTGTTTCCTTGGTCATTCTGACTCTGGGTTGTTTTCTGGTTTTTTAAAAATTGCTTTTAATACTCTGTGAACTACCCAGAGTTTTCAGTAAGTGGACAGCCTCAATAACTGAAATTATAAGCAAGCAATAGAAGCTTCCAAGGCAGATCCTGTTCCTGGACGCCACCCAACAATGTCAGTTTTCAAGAGGGAAATGAGAAGCAAAATAATGAAGGACAACATTTTCCCCAAGGAATTCCATCGGAAAGAGAGAGATGTTAAGTTTGCTTCTGCTTTGACTGTTAAAAGCTCCAGGACCTATTCTGACATATAAGACTACTTTCTGGGAGGAATACAGGATGGATGCTGCTGGTTCCCACAGAATGCAAATAGCCAGCTCTGGAATCATAACCGTCAAGAGTTTAAGAATCCCAGGGATCTGCTTGTATAGGCTCCTAAATCTAGGATGCCAGAAAAAATTGTTCTGAATGGGATGTATCAGTGCAGTTTAATGGTTTGAGGGCCATCAGACTTGTACAGGTAGGCATGAGCCTTGACAAAGAGGTGTGAGGCCAGCCTAGGTTACACTAAGTTATCCGAGGACTGCCTATAAACATTTCAAAATGGAAAGCAACAATAGTGACCCTAATGCTATTCACCTTCCAGAAAGCCCAAAACTTTAACCAAACCTTCAAAACTTTAATCTTAGATTGTCTACTTTCGACCTCCTCACCCCATTCCTAAGAGGTCTTTAAGGGGTATGCATAAGCACACCAGCATGCCTACTGTCCCTGTCCTAATGTTCCCTTTTATTCGTATCCATTTCATGTATTCATAATTATGTTTATACTTATTTCTGTTATCTAATACATGCTTGATGAAAATAATTAAATAAAAATAAAAAGCTGGGGGTGGGGATCTAGCTTTTTCCCCAGGTACTAGGACTGGTTGCTAGCCAAGTCTAATATATGTGCTTTTGGGACTGGGAGTTATGTGTGAGATCCCAGGACATTTGCATTTTATATTTACCAAGTTTATTTTTAAATGGATTTTTGTTGCTTTATACAGTATTGGCTCACATGTTAGTTGCCCAGAGTTATTTGCTTAACATGGGTAGCCCTATACATTTCCTTAATAGATAAATAAAAAAACTCAACCATTACATGATGAGCCTCTGGCAGGAGGAAAAGCATCCATCACATTTTCCAGGACGTGAGGGCTATTTTTAAATAGCTGTGAAAGTTTTAAGGGACGTTGGAGTATTGGCAGAGGCACCACATCTCTGAGAGTCCAGAACATTGGCAGGACACAGCGGTGCAGTGCTGCACAAATGTCATAGGAACTTGGAAGTTGTTCATCTCTCGGGACCCTGTTCTGCTGTTAGTGGGATGGGCTTTTGTACCATTCATGAGACTTCTTTGTTGAGCTGAAGATTTGGATCCATCCATGTCTTTGAGGACTTATCTTCTACCTCCATTTTAGTGCCTGGTCTCTTGACATGAGTGCTTCTTCTCTTAGCTACATAGCTGTCTCCCAGTTTTTGCTCCAGTTCAGTTAAACCACTGTGAGGACATCATAAGCACCAGTTGGGAAAGGTCCCAGTTTCTTCTGATAATCCCAGGGAATATACGTCTTTATTCTTGCAGTTCTCCAATGGTCAGGCTGCTCCCAAGCTCTAAATAGATGTGTTGCACTATATCAGGCAACTCAACTGCAAATATTCCAGATTAGAATATCCACTTGGTAATTTCTTTAAATTGCCCTTCTGGGAGGATCTTGGGACAGGTTTGATAATTATAAATACAGACCAGATTTATGAAGCACAGCCGAACAGCAGTGTCTTGAGATTTGCAATAGGGTTTGCTGAAATAACTGGACTTCGATTTAACAGCATTGCTGGATCATTTTGGTGGATATTTTTTAAAAATTTATAATTCTTTTAAGTTTAAAAGAAGGTACTTTTAAGAAAGCAAATATTGCAGGCATTTCAAAATATCCATGACAGGAATTAGTTCAAGCAAAGAAAACAATGTCAAAGGGTCCTTAAATAATCTCATTTAATATGTTCTACAATACACACTATTATTTTACATTTTGATTTGCTATATGTTCAATTGAAATGTGCTATGAATTTATGCTAGGCTTCCCTTTCCTGCTACTGAACAACCAACTATGTTGGTTTCAGTTTTCAGAATTCCTAGTTAGCTACATAATCAAAAAGAATTACAGTCTAAATACATCTGGACAGCATCAGATTAGATAATGCCAGTATCTACTTCAGAAGAAATTCATAGCTAGCCAGGGCTTTTGAGCACATAGATAAGTCTTATGAAATGCACTTGGACTTAGCTGCAAGTGAAGGTACACAAGACTGCTGGCTTGTAGTACCAGCGATAATCGCAGAAGTAAAACTGGATTATGCAAAGAAACCTAATGACACTAATAGATAGGAATGTGAGCCCCCTGCATTAGCTCTATTAAAAATGAATTTTGCCATGGAAGTTTCAATCCTAAATTTAGGAAAATGAAGTCATGATGAATGCAATGGAGTTTCTTTAAATACATATGTGCAGAATTGTGTGCTAATATTCTTAAACTGGGGGTATGGTAACTTCACTAAACAACATGTGTTTATATTTGTGCACACACACACACACACACACACATGAATGGGAACCTACAACACAATTTGATCCTGTTTGGCCCTACTGTAGGATTAATATTCAGTGTTTGACAAGAAAAGTCAATGGGGAAGTCAGATTCATTTAACAACAGTGTTCCTAACAACTGCAGGGACTCAGTTAACAAATGTGGCAAGACAGGTCATAAAGGAGGCAAAACTTGTTTAACAATTGTCTTGCTTAGCAGTGGAAATTTTGGGGTCAATTGTGGTCATATGTCGAGGACTCCTTGTATATTGCATTAGTCCAATTGCATAGGGACATGTGTATGAGTCACTGCTGCCGAGTCTCTTGCTCAAGATACTAAAACCTCCACCAGGCCATGATTTTGCCTGCTGCTGCTCAAGCAGGACTCAAGTCCAGGAGGATATTCATGATGAGACCTGCTCTTTCAGGGAGAATGACCAGCATATAGTTAATTCTGGAATCAATGTTAGCAAGAGGCCAAAGTGGGGGTTCTTGTGGCGGGGGAGAGGGGGACTACAACTCTTTTACCCTGAGGAACTTTCTTCTCATCCAGATCCCAACAGCCTTCAGAGTCTTGTTCAGGACTTTCATAGCATTATTTTCTCACGCCCTCCTTTTAAGCTCTGTTTTGCTGGTATTCGCTCAATAAGTAGAAAAAACTGTCTGTTCTTACTTTTTTTTTACTTTGTAATTTTATTAGAACACATATTGGACATTTACACAACATACAATATAAATAACTTACCGTATTTAAGCATTGTTTCTTAGTGGTTTTCCAGTTATTTCTTTATTTTTCTTCCCCTTTATCTTACTCTATTACTCCATCTTCTTCCCCTCCTTTTCCTTTTTTTCTTCCTTTTTTCTCTACAGAGAACTATACATTTTAGTTATCTCTTTACTATTATACATTTCTTCCTTCATATTATATACATTTTTATTCCACTCTGCACATATGATACATCTCTATTTTGTACTTCTATTTTTCTCTCTTAATAGTTATTATTCTTTATTGTTAGTCTTAAGCCAATTATACCATTTATTCCATATTCTATAATATTCTGTGTTACATATTGATGTCTTACTTGTATTCACACACATACATATACCCATAACCCAGGCTGTAAGGGTTAATAGGTGTTCCCACCATTCCCCTCCTTATC
>JANHZT010003725.1:0-14296 GCA_032468215.1 Stegonotus admiraltiensis | reverse complement strand
ATAAGCAGGTATATACAAAAGAATGAAGGCTATTGCTATAGTGCATTGTAAGCCGCCCTGAGTCTTTGGAGAAGGGCAGCATATAAATTGAAATTGAAATAATAAAACAAAGATGCTAGTGTTTTCCAGCAAAACAAAGATGCAGGTAAGCATGTTCAGATGAGAACACGTTCCCACAAAACAATAGCTTTTGTACCTCAAATAAGGCAATGCCCAAAGCAACTGCAGCCACGATCACGATGTGTCTCTTCAGCCAATCTTCTATTTTTGTCAAACAACCCTGCAGGGAAAGAAAACAATGTTTGGAGGACTGTCTCAAAAAACTAAAGCTGGAGCAGAAAATCAGTGTAGCATTATAGGCAAGGTTTGGGTGTGGGGTAACTAGGATTAAGCTCCTACATGAACTAGGCCTCACTGGGTGATTTTGGATTAGGCCAAGGATGTCTAGCCGTGGCCCCTTTAAGACTTGTGGACTTCAACTCCCAGAATTCCTCAGCCAGCCATGTGAACCAGAATACTGTCTGGGGAACTCTGGGAATTGAAGTCCACAAGTCCTGAAGTTGGACAACCCTGGACTAGGCATATTCTCCAAGCCTAGCCCACTTCACAGGGTTGCAGCAGGGATATTATCAGGGCAGGCTTCCCTATGCTCTGCCTTTTACAAAGAGCTCAAAGCAGAATGAATGAATACATATGCCATTCCAACACTCTTTGCCATACAAACCTCTTCGAAAGTATTTTCAGGTGTGGGATTTTTGGTACAGTCCGTGGCATTCTTGCAGCAGGAGGAAGGTACTTTTGCGGGCTTCAATTGTGTGACGTTAACCCAGTCAGTATAACTGTTGATTCCACAGCAGTTGTACTATAGTTGGGGATGGGAAAAGACAAGAAGAAAAAGAGATGAACATTCTAATGAAATCGGGGTTTGAGTTTTGAAAGTTTTCGATAGTGTTGTGGTTCACCAGCAGCCTACGGAGCTGGCAGTGAAGTCGGACAGTGATGAGGCTGAGGAAGAGCATGGGCCAGGACTGGAGGCTGGGAAAGGCCTGGATGAGGGCTCTGCGTCAGAGGCAGAGATGGGGCCAGGGCCATCTGGGAGTGATGTGCGGACTCCAGAGCCTCCAGAGGCTGACAGCAGAGAGGCAGAGGAACAGGAGGAGCCTGTTCCTAGTGCACGTATGAGAAGAGCTGCCAGAAGGCAGGAGCAGCTAAAGCAAAGAAGACGACTCAGGAGTAGGGCCAAGAGATGATTGGCCCCTCTCATAAGGCTTAAAAGACCAGCAATGGCTCTTGGGCTCTTTGTCGTAAAACAACGCTGGTAAGTCTTGCTGCACTTATCTCTTGTTGGCGTCTTCTGCTTTGGAACTTTTGCCAAGAGAAGCCTTTGGCAGTTTGCCTAATTATAACAAGGTTGGTGATTAGGCTGAAGAATTTGTGTTATGAAGAGTTTGTTTTGATTTATTTATTTATTTGATTTGATTTATATGCCACCCTATCTCCATAGGACTCAGGGTGGCTGACAACAATAAAATATCCGAATTAAAAACATATTAAAATATTAACCCCCCCAATCCAGGCTGGGCAATTTGAACAGCCATGTCTTTAGGTCGTGGCGGAAGATGCGGAGGTCAGGGGACAACCGGAGCCCCAGAGGAAGTTGGTTCCAGAGGGTGGGAGCACTCAGAGAGAAAGCTCTGCCTCTGGGGGTCGCCAGCCGACACTCTCTAGCTGACGACACCCTGAGTAGGCCCTCCCTGTGAGCACGCACCAGGTGATGGGGAGCTGTTGCTGGTTGCAGATGGTCTGACAAATATCCTGGACCTAAGCCTTGTAGGACTTTATAGGTCATCACCAGCACCTTGAATCTCACCCGGAGGGCAACCGGCAACCAATGCAAGTCGCACAGGAGGGGTAAAACATGGGTGTATTGGGAACCACCCATCACAACTTGCATGGCTGCATTCTGCACCAGGTGAAGCCTTTGGGTGGTCCTTAAGGGCAGCCCTAGGTAGAGAGCATTGCAGTAGTCAATACGGGAGGTGACTAGCGCATGAGTAACTGTACATTGGGCATCCCGGTCCAAATAAAGGCACAACTGGTGCACCAGGCGGACCTGGGCAAACGCCCCCCTGGTCACGGCTGTTATATGATCTTCTAAACTCAGCTGTGAATCCAGGAGGACACCCAAGTTGCATGTCCTGTCTACCGGGGGCAACACCTTACCCCCTATAGACAAAGATGGAACCTCCAGATCGGACCGGGATGCCAGTATCCACAGCCACTCAGTCTTGTCAGGGTTGAGCCGAAGCCTGTTTCTCCCCATCCTCCCCATTTAGTTTGGATTATGCTGAGAATGAGTTAATTCTCAGCTGTTCTAATAAAGTCTGGTTTTTTTGGAACTGTTTGTGTCGATTACTACCTACTTGGGCCTGGGTCACAACAGATACTTGACTTGCATCTGATTAAGAGGAAACTTTTTATTAAACGCACGATTGGGCAACATCTAATGCTGGACGGAGCCCCAGCATATATCCAGGCAAGCCACCCATCAGCTTCATTCTCACACCTATAGACCTGGAATGGTTAGAGCTCAGCCTTTTCCTCTCCCTTTTTAACAGACAATATCTATGTTATATGTTCTTTGACGCATATTCTAACTATTCTGCTCTTGCCACTTTGAGCCCCCATCTCTCCTGTGCCTTTCGTCTTCCTCTTCCAGAAGAGGAAGAAGTCTCATCTGCCTTTCCCCCAGTTGTCCTGTTTCCAGCAAAAATGCAGGTTCTCCACTGCTCTTCACTGCAGGGATTCAGCTGCAGGCTCAACAGGACTATGTGTAGGAAAAGCAATGCAACAAGTTATCACACAGACTGTAACTATGGACATTTGGACAAGTTGTTTTGGAAAGTGAAGGACTGTCGAAGGCAATACTGAAATCAGAAAAACGGAATCACCAAACAAATTAGGAAACACCCTCCCCCTTTTTTAAAATCCACTATTTATACCATCACTGCTTTGCCAACCCTCGAGTCCTAGAGGCAGACCCTTATGGCAGACTCACTCTCATCTGCAAATCATCCAAAGGATTTAGCTTGGCTGAACTGTTGTAGCTATTCAATTCTTCCCGGATTTCATTTTGAATCACTGTTTTGACCTGGGAAAGAAAACAAAGGAAGAGAGGTAGTAAGATTCAAAAAGTTTCCCTAGGAAGAATGAAACAACTCCATTCAAAGTGGATTCTCTAAAGGTGGACATCCTAATTTGAGTCCTAACATGTACTCCAGCCTTTGCCTGTGCTGGCTGAGGAATGCTTGGAATTGTGGTCCAAAATCTTTTTTCCCCTAGGAAGTTTCAATATTTAAGGGTAGGAGGTTACTGTGGCATCATTCCTGAAGGTCTTTCTTACCTTGTCTTTAAAGACGTATCCTGTAATGGCAGCTGCAATCTCCACCAGGAAGATTATAGTCAACAGGACAGCAAACTAAAGAGGAAAAAAAAAATCTGTAAACACCCTGGAATAACAAATGGATCCCAGTTGTCCCGTCTCTCTTCATTTGGGATTTTGTGATTAAGGAGACAAATATGTACTGCCAGTTTGGCTGACATAACCCACCTCCAGATTAAGATTGTCTCCATTCAAGAAATAACTCTATCCCCAAACTGGAAAATATTTTGTTAAACAACAAAGGTGACTACCTTTAAAGCGCTCCATGGCTTAGGGCCCGGGTATCTTCGAGACTGCATTCTGCCACCAATAGCCTCCCACCGCCCAGTACACTCGCACAGAGAGGGGCTCCTCAGGGTGCTGTCGGCCAGACAATGTCGGCTGGTGACCCCCAGGGGGAGAGCCTTCTCTGTGGCGGCACCCACCCTCTGGAACGACCTACCCCCGGAGATACATATGATCCCGGACCTTCGGACTTTCTGTCGGGCCCTAAAAACTCACTTTTTTCATCTAGCCGGGCTGGCCTAATCCCATTTTTCGGTTTTTATATTTTTTCGGTTTTAAAATTTGTACTTGATTTTATTGGGGTGTTTTAAATTGTGGGCCAAAATTATTTAATATCTTTTAAATTGTTTTTAAATTTTGTATGCTATGTTTTTTATTTTGGCTGTTCACCG
This sequence comes from Stegonotus admiraltiensis, assembly GCA_032468215.1. Lineage (NCBI taxonomy): Eukaryota > Metazoa > Chordata > Lepidosauria > Squamata > Colubridae > Stegonotus > Stegonotus admiraltiensis. Next base: position 10,177 of record JANHZT010003725.1, on the reverse strand, counting down.
CCCTGAGTCCTGTCAGAGAAGGGTGGTATAAAAATCAAATAAATAAATAAATAAACTCTTCAATTCTAGTTCTCTATCATGGCCTAAACTAGGCTTTTCTTACATCAGAATGTTTGGTTGGGAGTTTATAAGTTTAGTATTTATATATGACCACCCATTCACTCACATCTAGAAGGCACCAGTTAAGTAAGGCTGTACTACCAAATAAAGCCATTAGGTCCAACTTTAGTCAAAGGCTTCCATGTTCATCTAGGAAAAATAGGTTTCTTAGCCTCCCAATAACCATCTGCCCCACAACTTTATAATTCTCTCCAGTGTTTGCCAATGCACTTCAGTTTATAGCAACAATTTTAGTGTTATCAGACCCAGCACACAAAGACAAGTTTTAAAAGACAAACGTGTAGCCACTACATCTCTTGTGGGCCCTTTTAATATTCATCCCCAATTGCTTGCCAAGACCTTAGATTTATCCAGAAACACCCACTCACAGTCTACAAAATTTTGGCCAATGGGGAATCTTTTGCCGCTATGATTTTAAAACACATTAAAGGCCATTTCTGTTGGGAATCAAGAAGTATTTCTCCACAGAATAACACATCACGCTCTGTGTATTTCCATGAGGGAACCAGGAACCTAAATTATGCAAAAGATAAACCCTGCTGTTGACATGACTTTGCACAAATTTTTTTGCCACAGAGAAATTTTTAAATGATTTTAAAACACGGTTTTTGACCCAAGATGTTAATTTCTTATAGAATGGCCAAAATAAAGCTCCTGAATGGATTTTACAAGTACTGTTAAACCTTGAATATTTCTGTTCTTATTACCATTTCTCCAACTCTCTTAAAAGTGCAAAGATAATGGACTGACAAAGTACTGATAATGCCTTCAAAGTTTTAAACATGTAAAACTGTAGTTTTAATATTTTAATTTTACTTGTTTTATAACTAGTAAGCCCGCCTGGAGTCACCTTGTAGGGGAGGGTGGCATAAACATTTAATGAATAAAAATATACAGTACTTTCTGATTTATTTTTAAAAAGCTTGGGTTAGATTGGAATATCTGTCCCATTCCTTTTTGAATTATTTTCTCAACTGCAAAAGTATTGTTACAATACAGTCTGCGGTCATAATACTATAATCCCCAATATGGTACTGATGGAGGTTACTCTTGTTGCGTGCTAGGCTTCCTGATTCACCTGATAGTTGAACCTGTTTTTAAAATGAAATGGGAAGCTGGCAGGCTAAAAAGTAAAATGCTAACTTCCAGCAACTTTTTTTAAAATTCCAATTAAAGCTTCCAAACCCCACAAACGTCCTTAAAAAATTAGCAGCTCTTAACATTGCAGGTATGCCCACCAATTCAAACAACTGGGAATAGCAGTTGCCAGATTACATATGTTTTAGCCCCAGGGGCCTGTGGCTAAGAATTGTTCAGGTGGCACATTCCTAGGAAACATTTCTGCAATGAGACATAAATAAATCTGTATAGTGGGTGCATAACAGAGTCTGCTTGATTTCTCACGTTTCCCATTTCCCAAGCTCCAAGAAATAACGCTACAGCTCCAATTCTTTGTCTGAATGCAGCATCAGAAGCTGGAACAAGGTCGTCAGCAATTTAATAGCCCCCCTGCCCGTTTCTTCTCCATCATCCCCCCCTCACCGTGGTGACCATGCAGTAGTTCTCTTTCACTGCCCCACAGCAACCAAAGAAGGAGATGAAGAACACTATGACGCCTACGGACAGGATGACAATAGGAGCAGCAGAAGCCGATGGTGGGCCGGTCATCACCAGTGTGTTTTTGAGCTCGATTTGTACGAAAATCCCCAGGGCAATCAGAGCAATTCCGCAGAGCTGTAGAGAAGGAAAACAAAACATCAGCATGGTGATGATGAGAAGCAGGGAAACAGCAATGTACAAGAAATGGTGCCTCCTCTTCCTTGGATGTGTTCCAGATGAGGCTAGATAGGTATCTGTTGATGATTTAATTACATTACCGCACTGAGCAGGAGGCTGGACTTAAATAGAGCTTTTCCAACTCTTAAGATTCTGTCATAATCTTAGAAGGGCTACATCTACAAAGGAAAATAGGCTACAGGTGTGTAAGACCTTTAACCCAGTGTGTCTCCTCCTAAAACCATCTTGCTGTTGAATTTTAATGGTCAGAAATTGGTGGCATGCTTTCCTATTTCTTTGAGTCGTGAAATAAGAAAACTGAAATAATTACTATTTTACCTGCAATCAGTCTCTTTGATATACACAAGGCACTACGCCCTACCTGGTTTTATTCTGTTATTTCTAGATGTTTAAAATTTAAGTAAAACAATTGAATGGGAAGCTATGGTGCCACAAAGCTTTAATTTCAAGAAAGCTTCAGATTATCTATCTATCTATCTATCTATCTATCTATCTATCTATCTATCTCTAATCCTTCCTCCAGGGGCATTCTTAAAAAATAAAAACAGATAACTAAAGCTTAGTATTTAATTTGACTGTTGAATTTCAAACGTGCTCACAAGCTGGGAGACCCGGCTGTAATACAGGCCTTACAATAAGTTTATCAGAGCCTTTAAGAAAGGAAAAAAAACAATAGCTAAATTCAGGAAAACAGAAAACCACATCTCAATGTGTGGGTGATGCTGTTCTGCGCATTATCACCACATCCTCCAGGGGCCTTGTTTATGTGTTAATTTAGATCCCACCTTTCTTTCCGGAGTCCAAGGTTCAATAAAATATGCACATTCTCTCCTTTTTCTTGTTAAAATCAATCTGGTAAATTGGCTTGAGGGATAGCAATTGCCGCAAAGTTAATGAGCTTTCAGGACTGATTGTGGTTGAACCTGTACCATCCCTGCCCAACAATTCAACCATCACATCAACTAGCTCTTATTCAGTGCAGCTCCCCAATCATTTTCCTCTCCTCTGATGTAAAGGAATCAACTTTGGTCCAAATGTTATCCTCCCTTCAAGCAAAAGAGTTAATCTGAGAAGTTCCCCTATTGTATATATTCCAATGCTAACTCCCACTAACCCAACTTCAGCCTCAAAATGGTGGCATAGGCAAATTGATACATTTGGAATGCTTAATGTTTTGTCCTCATCCTCCCATGGAAGCATTCCAATCTCTTATATATTGTACAGGGCCAACTTTGGAGAAAAGCCTGCTAAATTATTCTCTACCTGTTGCCTTCAGGTAAGCTGAGTGAAACTCCCATCAGTCCAGTCACTAGTGGGCTGGATCATGCATGGAATGAGTGGGACTTTAAGTTCAATCCCTAAGCAGTGTAGCCATCTAGAAAGAGGGCATAAACTATTTTTGCAATATATTGTGTCGATAATCTAGTATCCTCTAGATTTGTTTGCTTACAATATCAACCAGTTAGAAATTGTGTATATTGCTGTCCAGAACACAATGACCAGGGCATCAGGTTATTTATTCTGAAGAGCATCACAAAGGGGAATTGATTCATTTATTTAATTTCAGCACCATCCAACTCCAGAGGGACTCTTAAGAGATTTTAAGTGACAGTAAAGAAATAATTTCATGAATTCTATGGACCACATCAGAACAAGCTTCTTAAAAATGAAATGAGGACAGTAGATAAAGGTAATAGGTTAGTATGCTAAACTGAGACAAAAAAAAGAAAGCAAGACTTGTGTATTTTTTGCTATCAAATCATCCATACAATTATTAAAAACTGCTTGCTTAATACCTACTCATTAATCTAGTTAAAACTTCAGTTTTTAGAACATATATATCATGCAACACAACTGAACTTCTTATAACTTTTTAAAGCTCATCTCATTATATGCTACTGTAAAGAAGGTGTCCTATCCTCTTACATTATCTCTCCTTCCAAGATTAGCAGGTCTGATCAAAAAGCTTGGTCTTAATTCTGCAAGAAAACAACCAAGCTCAGGGAGCACCAAGGGCCTCTCATGCATGCAATCGTGAGAGTTTACGTTAATCCCCAGTTGTTGTTGTTTTTTGTATTCTACATTTCATAAACCAACCAAGGTTGGTAAAACTATCACATACCAATGATATAAATCAACTAATACTAATCAATCTACTAAATACAATCCAAGTGAACAATTCACCACAGATCCAGCCATAATTCATGATGGGCAATTAAGTGCTCATGAATTCCTGTCTAAATTAATCTTAACTGGGTTTCCAAAATCTTGTGCACTTTCATTCAAATATTAACTGAGTCCAACTTCTTTAAGATCAGCCACTGCCAATGAGATGAGATCACTTCCTGCACTTATAATGATGAACCACCATGAATAGTCAGTGAAGTAAGAATCAAATGTGCCAATACCACAAACTTATTTTAGCCATTCTACTGTGTTGTGTGGCTCTTGGGGAAATACTTTCAAAACCATGCCGTCTTTTCACCATTCAGGTGAAAACCAAACACATTTATATACATAACGTTTAATTTTCAAAGCAATAATTATTGCTTTCCTTGCTTAAATGAAAGGTCTTTCAATTTCCCCTCCCTGACAAATCTATTCATTTTTTTTTAAAATGGCTCATGAAATCAGATATGTAAATACGTCTCTTGGTTTCCTTTTCCTTTTAAAAAAATGCATATTTAATCTCACCAAGAATCTGATTGCACACACCACAAATTTGGAACTCAAACGTATATGGAAACTTTCTCTAGGAAGATGACTAAAATGGGGGGAAAATTACTTTTTATACTTGAGACTCTGCTGGAGTTGGATTGTATTATGTTAAAGTCTGCTTTTTTTGTGTGTTAAAGATATATGTGCAGAAAATAGTTGTGTTCAAAACAAACCATGGCCTCAAACTATAAAACAGCAGGCTGTATATTAGAAAAAACTTTGGCACATGTGCTTAAAAGAATCAGATTACTAACTGGTCTCTCAAGGAAGGCTAGCAAGGACAGAGAGACTAAAAGCTTCAGAACAGGAACAGCAATATTTTTAAAAACAAACAAAATAGATTTGGGGGGGGAGAGAGAGAGAGAGAGAGGGAGGGAGGGACGGAACGCATTAAGACTAATCCTAATAAAAAGTTCTGGATCTTCAAAATACAGAGTTTGCCACACCTTTGCCACACATTTCCCAAATAATTAGAACTTCCTGGATTTAGTGTTTACCTTTTCCCCTATCACAGCAGGATGGACCCACCCAAAAGCAAAGAGACGGCCTATATCCTGATAGCACACACAGCTTTTTTCCACAATAGCCCAATTGTGAAAGGCTAGTCCACAGAGAATTATTTCTAGTGTAACCACAAGAACATTTTATTTGTACCCTGCCTTTTTTGTTTTATTTTTTTTACAAATAACTCATGGAGGCAAACATCCAACACACTGTCGTCCTATTTTCTTCACAAAAATTCTGCGAGATGAGTTGGGCTGAAAAAGGGTGACTGACCCAAAATCACCCAGCTGGCTTTCATGGCTAAGGCAGGGCTAGAACTCACCAGGTCCTGGTCTCTAGCCTGGTGCCTTCACCATTAAACATAGGCAGCCAGCAGCAGAAATTCCTTTTGGCCCAACTCAAGGGAACATGAAACTCTCCAGGTCTGATGTGGATAGCAGAGGACACAGAAAGGAAGGTCTCGGAGTGCACATTATATTTTTGATTTACGGCTGTCATTTACAGTAGACTGTACACTTATAATTCACCAGTCTCAAAATATTTAGGATGCATGTTTCACACATACACACACGTATAGAGGACTCCTCCAAAGAACAAGCAGAGACCCAGTACCGAAACACTGTGAAACGGAACCGTAGTTAATTTGCTTTGCAGAAGTGGTTTCAATACTTGTGATTATAAAGCAATCTCTTAAGGGTCAGGAGGAAAAGTATGTTTGCTTTCCAGCATCAGGAATAAGGATACATCGGTTTCTTTATATTTTTGGAGTGTTGGTGGAATGGATGGGAGAACAAAGGAGGGAACAGATTTATACTACAAACTGTGGATGCAGAATAACTATTTTAAATGAAAAAAAAATCCTAAATGGAAAAGATCTACTGCTCTTTGTCACTGAATAGAATAGTGTTAACTTCTCTGTTAGGGATACTGCTTTGATCAACTGGTACTTCAGGATTAATGTTTCTATAACAAAAGAGTTAAGAAAAGGTTTTAAACCCTTTTTGTCCCCCCCTCACAAAATCTTCAAATTGTTTCTAAAATAAAAAGAGACTCCTCATAACAATGGTATGGATTTCCCGATTAAACTAGCACATCCACATGGTAGCCTTCTTCCCTATCAGTTTTCTCACAAATTTTTCATTCAGACTATACCGAGAAACATTCTTTCGAATATTTGTCTAAACTGACTTTATACATCCCTTAGGTTTTCCCTTTTACTAGGGGCCTCCAAACTTGGCAACTCTAAGACTTATCAGCTGATGGGGAAATTTTGGAAGTTGAATTTCCAGAATTAACTTGCCAGGTATGGAGACTCCATCCTTATACTATCAGGCTTCTTTCAAACAGCCCTCAATCCTATTCTTTTACTACCTGCTACTAATGGTTTTTCATAGTCCTAAGAAGAATACAATAGCCAGTTCAAAAATAGTTCAACACAAGTGGCACAGCAACCAGAAACAAAACAAAAAAGTAAAGCAAAAAACTTCACAACAATTACTGTTTTTACCTTTGCTTTTCCCTTTATACTCAGATAATTCAATTGTGAAGGGACGATACTGTCAGGACAGTCATAATCAGACTATCTTTAAACAGACTAAACATAAATCATTTCCCAAATAACAGTCCCTATTAACTGCTATCTTTGGTTTTGAATTATAGCCAGGCAACATCTAGCTGCTGCGTACATTAGGACAAATAATCCCACCAATTCCACTGTTCTGCCAAATAAAAGTTGGCTTACCGTTCTAGAGAACAAAAACCAACTATGATGCTTTTCCAAAGTAGAAAAAGGACAACTTAACACTTTCATGATTTGATTTGTGAACCACCCCAGATAATTTTTATATGCAGCTAAACCTGTTCTGAGATAGATGCCAATTCTTGTCACTTTGGTCCAAACAGAATTAAAGAGAGGCATAATCATAATTTATTTTCTCCTTAAGTGTTAGACCACCAAATTTTACGCTGACAAATGAATTTCCAGATCATACAGTTTCCTTTATGTAAATGTGGCCTAACAACAGGAAATAAACCAGTATCTAAATTTCAAAGCCTGCACAAAGGTTCCTACCCCAAAAAAATGGTTTCCTTATTTTTAATCTCTAGAAAGTAAAATCACAACTATCAACCGTTCCTCTATAAAATTTAACAGTGGAAACCTAGCACATATTTGGGCAGGGGTGTGCAAAAAGGGTTCTCCCACATTATTTAGTATCTTGATAATTTTCCAAGAGAAAAAAAATCTGTTATACAATTTTCCAAAAGCAGGCAAATAGGTATTTGAATCCAAGAACAAATGCCATCTTGCCACCAAAATATATTTGCATATATATTTTCACTGTTCAAGTACAATTAAAAACATATACACAAAATCAATTATCAAGATGCATCTCATTACTGAAATGTAGATGCTGATATATATGGCACATAATAATGCTACAAATTATTTCAGTCTAGAATGAGGGATAGAAGACTTTTTTAAAGGCAAGATTTCACATTTAACTCCCTTTTCTGTTTGCACAAGAGTGCTCTTCACCTAGTTGTATTTATCATTTTGATTGCATTGAGAGAGAGAACGAGAACATATGGCTAATTCGCCCTTCTTGCGGTTGGCAAAATAAACATTATACAGTAGTAAGAAAGGTCAATAGTTCCTATCAGGTTCCTATATTTGGTCCAATAAAAATCTCCTGTTTCTCCAAAAGGAAATTCCAAGTTCTACAAGGATATTGGGGAGCTGGAAAAAGCACTGAAAACTTCCTTATATATTAACTCTTGCAATTTAACAAATTTAATCCAACTGTATCGACATAAAGCAAGTGCTGCTGGGAAAAACCATTATCCTTTTCTAATTACAAAACCTCAACTGATTCCAGGTTTCCAGTTAAGTAGCATCCTTTGCTGCCACCTGCCCCTCACAAACAAAGCCAACACCAAACCTTCTGTCTGCATACATGCATTTTTTTCGTACTACTCTGCCAGTTCACCCACAATTTGGTATTACTCCATCAACTCTAGCTGTAGCTAGGTATTAACGTTACTGAATTTTTTTAAAAACTATTTTTTGCATTATTTCCTTCATATAAAGAAAAAGTACATATACAAAATATAAAAATATATTAAAAACATAATAAAAAATGGAAACTGGGGTATTTAGACCGAAAAGTAGGAAAACTACTTCAGATCTCATTTGGGCACAATCATGTATCTATCAGCAGTTCCTTTAAAAAAATTGGCCCTTTTCTTGGAGCTCACATGATAGTCACCAGGACCCCCAGAAAACCCTGGATGTGTTTGAGTTAAGGAGACAAACACAACCACAGGGCAGTAATAGGGCAAGTCCATTTCATGTGAAAATGTCCCATTTTACACTTACATTGCAACAAAATGAATAGTCAGCCTTTAAAACTGTCTGGTTTATACCACCCAGAATTTGTCACAGTAGATATTGAAAAAGGATGTTAGAAAACTAAGTTTATTTCTGTGGTTGGGCAATGTAGCAAGTCATGTTATTTCTACAGAATTAAGATATGCAATCCAGATCAGTAGAAATGCTTTGAAAGTCTTACTAACATTCCCCAGAACCTTGTTTGCCAACACCAGGAACTGGCCCTGCGCTGCAAGCAGATCAGCAGCAACCACTGGCTTTGTTACCATACAGAGAATACCACAACGGCTGCTATGGTAAAAGCAACGATTTCTGCCACATCAGTCTTTGAAGGGATAATATGCAGCTTTTAGTCTAACAGGAAACCACCAAGTTCTGGAACTTGGTGTCTGGCAATTTCATTGGCCAAACTGATACAGAAGTCTCAAAACGTTCAGCTATTTGTGGGCTGAACTTTCTACTTCAGCAGTTCTTCATGTTTTTTATGGAGAGTTATTTGTGCATTGACCAGTTTTATACCAAGTCAGTAGTTTAGCATCTGAAACCACTCCTATATGGAGAGGCAGAGAAGCGTATCTTCCTTCTAGCATATTAATTATATTCACCCATTGTAGTAATAGCAATAATGTGGTTTGTTTGGCTTGGCTTAGCAGGCCATGTAAACCCAATTGTTTTGGTTAAGCCCGTTTTGCAAAAGTTGAGTGAACTGTGGCTTACTCAACACAATGACTGAACAAGCCATGACACAGTAATACTGTATGAAGCCAACCATTTTCTTACTAACAGTGGTTTCCAACCTTTTCACTGAAATGTTTGTAGGATTACCGCAAAAGTCTAGGTGAGCAATGCAAATCCTATGGGCACCAAGGCACAACCAAACCTTTTTCAGATATTATTCCAGGGACTTCAACATTAATAGATACAAATACAGTTGAAATTTCATGAGATTTTGATGCTCTTCTCCAACTTCTCCAATTCAATCAGGAACACCAATACCTCGTGGGATTTGGTGATCTTACAAGATTTCAACTATTTAAGGAGTACCATTAAAGCGAAGTTTAAATTTGCACTGGTAAATTAATTTGTTTATGCTATTTGTGAATTGTTTGGTGTCATGGAATTATAATTGTTTTATTTTTGTTTTCAATCCAGGATTTTACATTTTGGGTTTTTGTATTGAAAATGATACTGTTCTTGGAAAGGAATTAGTATTACCAATTTTAGCATTACTACTAGTATTTCTTCCAATTCTACCAGTCTTAGTTACCAGGAAAATTACTGATTTAATAGGTTTCAGGTACTGACTACTGTAGAAATATAGTACAAACCCAAACACTGACCAGGTCAGCAGGATAAAACTGTAAATCTGGAGTTCTTCTACTAATGTTTTTAAAACATGTTAAAAGACAATGAAATGTCTGGCCAAGCTTTCAGGAACATGTAGTAGCAGATGGGAGCTTAAACTGGCACCCCATGGCTATATATAAAGCTTCTCCAGGGATAATAGTACAAGCAGAAACCAAACATATTCCAAGTAAACATACCCCAGAAAGCTTGGCTGGGGAAGTGGCACAACAAGTAATCCATAATATAATAATCTTCACCGTTCAGTGTCAAGTCTTGGGGGGGGGGGGGGGGGGGGGGGGGGGG
>JANHZT010003724.1:417614-430317 GCA_032468215.1 Stegonotus admiraltiensis | reverse complement strand
TTTTAAGTAAAGTTTTGAAGTGATTATTTTAATACGTGTTAAAATGTTTGTAAGAAAATACATAATTTAATTGTAAATTTTTTAAAAAATTTTTACTACTTAACACCCCCACCCCCACTCCCACCCCGCTTGTCCGATATTTTTTGGAAGCAGACCTGGCAACCCTACCAGCTAGTTCCAGAGCCCAGGCACAGAGGCAGGAAATAAGTTCCCACAACCAGGAGGATCATGCTTTGTCCTAAAACCCCACATTTCTTGTAAAGAGAATGTATTCCTCAGATGCTTCTCTCCATGATTCACTTGCTGGGATCTCCTTCATTAAGGGTATATTGCATCAACTAGAAAAGCTAGAGTGCATTGCAATCCAAAGTACAACTAAATAACATCCAGCAATCTGGGGTTAAAGTAAAAAGCTCTGGAGAATTTTGTAAAGCAGAAACAGCACACCAGGCAGTGATTGAGTACAAATTCTTCCATCATAGGCTTGGTTCAATTATAAAGCTGAACTATATTAATCATTTCAGGGGTGGTTTATAATGGCCACCGGAGCTCATAAGATGCACTGGCTTCTCAAACTCTGCTGTGAGGCTGCAAAAGTATAAAGCAACTGGAAACATTTCATGTTGCTTTATTACAATCTAATCCTGTGAACACTGACTGTCAGGTTTAATATTTCAAGAGTGGTGTAAAGCTCTCCGAAAGAGCCCACGAACCAATGCAAACAATCTTTAAATCACAAGGCTGACTTTGCTGTGGCTTCTTAAAGTGTAAAACATTCTGCTTGGTAATTGAACAGAAATGGAAGGATTGCTTTGCCATCTCTTTTTTTCCCCTTTTGCTCTGTTTTTAAAACAACTGAGAAGGCAAACTTTATTCTGACCAGCAGTATAATCACTCTATTAAGGTAAAGAGTAAACTAATTGGAAATAAAGCTAAAATAATCCATACAAAGATGGTTTGGTCGTAACAAATACATATGCTTTCAGTTCTGTGCATCATTGGAGGAGGCAGATCCAGTTTTGAAGTAAAGGTAAAGGTTCCCCTCACACATCTGTACTAGTCGTTCCCAACTCTAGGGGGTGGTGCTCATCTCCACTTCAAAGCCAAAGAGCTGGCACTGTCCAAAGACATCTCCGGGGCCAGCATGACTAAATGCCAAAGGCGCATGGAACACTGTTACCTTCCCACCAAAGGTGGTCCCTATTTTTCTACTTGCATTTTTTTATGTGCTTTTGAACTGCTAGGTTGGCAGAAACTGGGACAAGTAACAAGAGCTCACCGCATTACACAGCACTAGGGATTCGAACCACTGAACTGCAGACCTTAACAAGCTCAGCGTCCAGTTCTGAATGAACAGGGTAAATCTGTCTTCATTCAAAAGCTGCACTTTCTCTTCTGTATTAATTTTTTGGTCCCAAATCAGAATTCAGTGAGAATTTTGTTGCATCAAAATCTCATTTTTGGGTTGGCTTTCTTATTTGTTAGTTAGCCTGATGGCTTCAATTTTTAACTGTACCCATGAACTCTGTTTCCACACTCAAGCACAATTTGTTTTACGTACAGCTTGTTGAACAAACCACAAGCAATTGAGTTTATACAATATACTAAGCTATAAATCCTGGCTTAGAAACAATAAGGGCAGAGTTTACATAACCTAAGCTGCGACCAAAGGAAGCCTGTTGCACTCAGCCAATATTTAAATCCAGCCCCAACTTTCCTTCTATTGTTCTACTTCTCCCTTGAAAGTGCATAGGTTGGCCCAGAGGGCAAGGAATGTCTACCAAATGTAGGGATTTAGGATCTGGTGAAGATCAGCCATCCCAAGAGTAATGAAGCATGCCTTAATTAAGACACACAGTGTTGAAGTCACAGATGTTGTTTTCAGTATATACATTGCTGATCTCTCTTTGTTGCGATAAGTTAAATGAATAATTCTTCTCACTGGACAGTGGTTGCATGTCAAATTAGCTGAATGCAAGGAAGGGAAGTCAGGAGCTGGGAATGTCAGCGGCATTCAGGACATCAGTTTAAATGATGCACCTGCACTTTAAAATGATTTAACGTGCTGAAAACTGTGGTTAAGGTTAATGGAGTAATCACTTGTCTCTCACCTCTGGTGTCTTCTTGTTAATCCAGTTTAGTTATGAAGGTTAACAATTGCTCAGAAATGAGTAATTCAAAGGCATAATTGAACTGAATGCAGTGATAGTTTTAATTAACCACTAGACCTCTTGTAGGTTTTCCTGCGAAGCTGACTGAATTATAAGCAGGAGATGAGTGAGTGCTGGGGTGTGGGGAGGATTTAAAACCAATGTATCTTTGATTTCTCATCTTTCTTACAAAGGATTGTTATTTTACAAAAATGCTAGCAAGCCTAGTTGTTGGATACTCTTCTGACTGAAAACGAAAAGCCAAACAAGGTCAGCCCATTAGTCTAGCAGCTAGCTCTTCAGCAGACTTTTTCCCACAGCGACTGAAGTGGTATTTCTGGGGAGTGGACAAAAAGATGGTTCTGCCATTCAGTTCTCCTGCAATTGACCCTCAGTGGCAGGCTGCCTGGCCCTGGAGTCCCTCTTTAGCTGTAGCACTATCAACAAGCTGTAGATCCTCTCTGAATCCATCCAAGCCCCACCTCAGGCTCTCTAAGATATGAGTGCCATCAAGTTGTGCGTGAGATCCGGGTTCAGTGTTTCTCAACCTTGGCTACTTGAAGATGCATGGACTTCAACTCCCAGAATTCCCCATGCTGGCTGGGGAATTCTGGGAGTTGAACTTCACCAGTGGTTGGTTTCAAAAAATTTTACTACTGGATCTGTGGGTGTAGCTTGGTGGGTATGGCATGGCTTGGCGGGCGGGGCAGGGGAAGGATACTGTAAAATCTCCATTCCCACGCCACTCCAGGGGAAGGTTACTGCAAAATCCCCATTTCCCCCTGATCAGCTGGGACTCGGGAGGCAGAGAATAGATGGGGGCGGGGCCAGTCAGTGGTGGTATTTACCGGTTCTCCGAACAACTTAAAATTTCTGCTACCAGTTCTCCCGAACTGGTCAGAACCTGCTGAAACCCACCTCTGAACTTCACCCATCTTCAAGTTGCCAAGGTTGAGAAACACTGCCCTAGATTTATTCTATTTGCCTGAAGAAAGAATCACTTTGACTAATTTTTGTCAGCTGTCCATTTCAATTTCAATTTACATTGGTTCAAGTAGAGAGCAAAGCAGTTTGCTAGAAAGTTAAATTTGGATCCTGTCATTTATTGCAGAAAGCCTTCTACGTACATGTTTCCTGAAGAGTTCCACATGGGGTCCTAAAGCATGAGGATCCGCATCTTTAACAAACCATACCACGTCATCAACAGTCCAGGTCAAAGGATTTTTGCTTGTGGGTCTTGTGGCATCCTGTCTTTCTGGAGATGGACTGGAGGCTGGAGGAGTGAAGCAAAAATTAGTGGGAGACAATAACACATGACAATTCATTCACCATTTCAACAGTAGTGTGTCGGCTGCAAGCAGCAATACCAAACAATTTGAAATCTATATAACTAGGTTACATTGATACAATGACTGTGTTTGCATCAGGGATAAAATCCAGCAGGTTCTGACAGGTTCTGGAGAACTGATAGCGGAAATTTTGAGTAGTTCAGAGAACTGGCAAATACCACCTCTGGCTGGCCCCAGAGTGGGGAGGGAATGGAGATTTTGCAGTATCCTTCCCCTGCCACACCCAACAAGCCACACCATGCCCACCAAGCCATGCCAACAGAACCGGTAGTAAAAAAAATTTGGATTTCACCACTGGTTTGCATGTCATTTTAAGCTGTAATAAAGTTTCTTTGGGTTTGATTTAATATAGCGTGTGAACTCAACCTCTGTAAATTTTAAAGCATGTTTCAAAGTTGACCATTTTGTATGAACGCAGTCGGTTATGGTTAACCAATGAGTCATCATTAAACAAAACATGGCCAAGCCTATTGTCCGAACTTAACAAGAAGGTTTTTAATAAATGCATTTTTATAATGTTAATGCCTGTTAATTTTTGAACAACGCACAGCAAGGAAACATAATGTCAGAGCTGCCATCCTACTTCACCTCACTGCTGCTTCGCTGATGCCAGAGTATCATAAATCCTGGGGCAGGGGGAGAAATCAGCCAATCGGCTCCAAGCTCACAACCATGGGAATGCAATGCGGAACATCACTGAGCCCACCAAACATCAGAACCATTACCAAAATTATTTGTTTTTAATCCAATTGGACACCTGGGAATAGTCGCAGGGGTGGGGACCTGGGAAAGGGAAAAGCAAGTAGACAGTTTTCACGCTCAAGCCTCAGATCTGCCTTTTTCTATCTTGTAACCACTTGGCTTTAGTAAAATTATTCCTTTCACTACTAATGCAGTCCAAGGCTCTTTTTTTATAAACAACCAGGTCGGGATGAGTCTGAAACATAAGTTATGTTGCATTCAGGAACAAGCAGTATTGTCACAGGCATTATTACAAGTCAAAATAACATCAAAAACATAGTATGTATAGCATGATATTGTGCAAATAACCTAATTATGTAATCTATATTGTGATATCTGATACAAGTATATATACTGCATGACTTACATGTCATTTTTTGTTCTTGCACAGACCCCACCCCCACCCCCCAGATGGCTATGATTCCATAATTTTGAGAATGCAGATGTCCTAATGCTCCAGAAGAAACCTTGACAAGCCCACCTTTTATATCCTTTATATTCAAATATCACTGATTGTTTAATTTCTTCGGTACTAATAATTGTGGGGGATGTGAATGAAATCCAAGTTCCATAGAAAAGGTTTGTGTCTCCTTTTTTCTTTCTCTCCCTCCTCTGTAGAAACTTTCCCCAATTCTGCACCCTTCAGAAATGTTCCAACTAGCATTGGTGTCTCCAAGCCCCTGGAGATTTCAGTTCCATTAGCTAATAGAGGCAAACACAAAAGGCATTGGAGAAGTCACAGACCAACATTTCTAGAGAATTCTAAACTGTCCATCCTGTTTTAAAGTTCAACTCAAAATTCCTACCCAGAATAACCATGAATGACTGGCTGGGAAGTCTGGGAATTGTAATCCCAACACATCTAAAGATACCAACCTAGAAAATCCGCTCTTGGCAATGCACTAATGTCATTCCTCCAAATTAAATTATTTTATAGGATTTTTAAATAGCTATAATGACACAAATTCACCAATCCTCATGAGATTTAAGCCGTGGGAAAGAGTCCTGAAATGAGGGATCTCACAAGGTTTCAGGTAATTTGGGGGAAGAATCCAGAGCTTTAAAACAATGATCAATCTCTGCTTTACAGCCTAAGCAAAGGTGAGGAACCTGTAGCGCTCCAGAAATAACGAAAATGCTATGTGTGGACTTCAACTCCCATGATGGATAGGGAATTCTGGGAGTTGAAGTTCACATATCTTAAAGTCTCCATGACTGAGGAACACTGGTTTAGGCATTCAGTGGTTAAGGATGAAGGGCGCTGAGAGTTTTAATTCAGCAATTAATTCAGAAAGGCTGCTACTTGCCTATCTATTAATGTCTATAGTTGATATACCAACCTAAAATGTGTTGTAAAATTACCTCAATAAAAAACCCAAAGTGGAAACCACAAGCAATAAATCTTACTTTTAAGATTCAGAGGTTTATTCATGAGCAATTTGGAACATGGATAGCCATCATAGAAATGCAATTCTGCAACAAAACTTACATTATTAAGCCATTGCAATGGGTTCCAATGTCACGCATTCCATAGTTTCACTTTCTTATTCTTTCTTACATTCTTACTGACCGTCACTGTCTGAAAACACCCATGTACATCTCTATCCATCATCTACTTTCAGTTCCCAATTTCTCACAGTTTCAATGTTTTGATTCCAAATATATCTCAAAACCACGTACTTTGCAGAAAATGCAGCACACAAGTCAGCACATTAGAAATATGCCTGGTATATTTTGCAATTATGTTAGTTTAAAACTTTGATTCAGTGAGGCCTGCAAGCCCACTCCTAGGCCTTACTACCTGCAACTTTCCAATGGATATATTTCTCTTCTCACAAATGGTTGTGGCAGATCATGGCGTAGTATGTTATATGAATCCAATCAATTAGGTTGAATTAGTTAACTATGGTTAATTAAACCATGGATTTCCTTGTGTGAACACAGCCTATAATTTCTTCTGATAGGATCTTTCTTAGTGTTTGGTGGAAGTGCAATTCTACGCCTTCAATGTAAAAGCAGTAACATTTAAATTAGTTCAGCCATTGATTTTTATACATATTTTGCTTTATTGCCACTTCATATCTTCTTGCAATTAAATTCCAAGGAACTTGCATTCAGTGTAGACAATTTTCACTTTATCACTTCACTGTCATTCTCATCCAGATAATGTTGAAATTCAGATAATATATGAAATGACAGCTTCATTCAATCTTTTGCTACGGCAACCCAACTGAGACTGAGAACTTTTCATAGTCCATCTAAGGTAATCCAAGTGGACATGTGTTATTTATAGGACCATCACCATGTTACTTTTTGTGTCCATCTCTGTCTGATAAATGTACAATATGTCTTGCACATTTATATTTCTGTTTTAATGCTCTAGTTATGACATTGTTGCAGTTAGTTTGTCACTTCCCTCATTTCTTATTTGATTTCCGAGTAAATTGTTAGCATTTGTTTTTCCATTGTACTCCAGATCAGTACATATAAAAGAAAGATGCTAATAGGATGGGAGAAGAAGTAGAAAGGCAGGTCAGCTATAAATGCTTCCATTTCTTGTGATATGAAACAAAAAAGATGTTAGCTACCAAGTTGTTGATTGAAAATAGTAATTACCAAATTCTGCATCATGCGTGCAAAACATCTATTTCATAACTCCGCTTTAATCCTATCCCCATATTCTATTTATTATCCTGTTCCATTTTTGACATTAATGTTTTCTGAACTTTAAGTGTGAAACTAATGGACTTTGTCCAGAACTCATTTGCTTCTATCAATAACGAAATCTCACCATTTTGTTTTTATTGATGGGTTCAGATATTTGCATTGTTTTATTATGTCCGTCACCCAGAGTCACTACCTGAGATGAACGACTATAAAAATATGACAAATAAATAAAGTAACCCCAGCTATTATCATCACAGCACGGGTGGGTTCTACTTACCTTTACTACTGGTTTGCAACAGCGCCGCGTGCAAGCTCAGAAGCATTTTGATGACATCGGGGTCAGTGGGCAGAGCCTCCTGCTGGTTTTACTACCGGTTCTATAGAACCGGTGCAAACCGGGGGCACCCCACCACTGCACCACAGGTAACTGATTGAAACAGCCATCAAAAAGGCAAAATAAGATTTCAGTAAATCATGGAATCAACATGTCATTTAAACTAGGGAATAATTTCAATTGGCTGCAGTTCACATGGTGAAAAGTAAACAATTTCTATGGTGTTGTCTATTATATTTTAGAGGAGAGCATGGAAATCACCTATCCTTTGAGTTTCTCTATCCCTTCCCCCCCCTCCCCCGATCTGATAAAGTGCATGTGAAACTAGAACCTGGCAGTTGACAAATTCAGAAAGTCTTGCCAATGACATCCCTTTCTTCATTTCTCATTATTGGATAAGTCATGGCCGCACTTTTCCTTTCGTTAATATTTGCTTCATCAATATTTTCCTTCAACAATATAAAGGAAAGGAAACATTATGCGAGGGATAGACCTACCCTTTGCATCTTTTCCGGTTTTATGCCTTTGTAACCAGGAGTTTAGATCAGTGGTGGATTTCTACCAGTTCGCCCCGGTTCTGGTGAACTGATAGCAGTGGTGGCGGGAGGCTCCGCCAACCTGCCCTGACATCATCATGGATGCTCTGCGCATGCGCAGAAACACCATGCATAAGTGAAGCAAGTGTACAGACACGCACGCTCCCAGTTCCAAACTGGTAGCAAAGGTAAGTGTAACTCACTACTTGTTTAGAAGTAATGACTTCCTCTTTTGAGAGCTACTAAACAGCACAATGATGAATATGGTGGACATACATTTTGATGGCATTGAACCTGGGCAGATTAAGGTCATTTGGCATTTAATCAAAGCAATAAAGCATTTTGGAATGAGAGTGTATTTTTGTTTTTATTCTGAGACTGCAAAATTATACATCTTGGTTGTTGTTGTCTCTGTTCTCTGTTCCTTTCCTGAGCATTTCCCTTTTTGTTTACTCCTCTTTTAAAGTGCCAGGTGGCACAAGATTAAATGATACCTGCTTAGTTGATCTTATATCTGCGGTGTGCTTATGTATATGCATCTGGGGAGAATTTAATTTTAAATTTATTTTTATTTAGTCTTTAAAAATGTTCATAAATAACTCAAGATGGCAAACATACCTAATACTTCTTTCTCTTCCTATTTTCCCCACAACAATATCCCTGTGTGGTGGGTTGGGCTGAGAGAGAGCAAGTGACCCAAAGTCACCCAGCTAGCTTTCATGCCAAACACTGGACCAGAACTCACAGTCTCCCAGTTTCTGGGTTGGTGCCTTAAACTAGTAAATGGAAGGTTAAAGGCTTAGACAATGGGATATAATGTTAGTTACATAATGTAGGTGAAGAAGTCTCACCTCAGCTTATCCTCAAAATAATCCCACATGATAGTTTGAGGGGATAAGAACTAACTGAAATTCAAACGAAGAAGTATTTCCATAGACCTCTCTGTAATTCCAATTCATCAAATTGGCTTTGTGGCCCTCTACATGATACTATTTGGATTATCAATCCTAAATAGCTACTGGAAAGCAATTTTCAGGAAACCTCTAGCTTAACATTTTAGCACAGAACCGGAGATGGAGTGGCCATTAATGCAAAATATCTTCAGGAATTGTAACAGTGTTAACTTCGCGTTAGCCTGCCTGGTCTGTGGTCTGCTACAAGAACTATCTGGATATCAGCATGGATGTACATCATTGATAAGAGTCAAGGAAGGGCAGGATCCCTGTAGATAACAGCCCACTGAAGACTCCAGATGCAATTTTCACCTTCTCTTTGTAGAGCAGGAACTCATTGTCCTGTTTGAGACTGCAGAACTGTGTTGGGTAATGTTAACAGTTCTGAAAAAAAGCAGACCAATGGCCTGATATTCTATATTGCAGTTTTCTATGTTTCTACTCTACTACTGCTGTACAAAGCAGCATCAGACTGTCTGACAGAGCATTATACAATGTAAGTGAGTAAGAGACAAATTAAGGGTGTGAGAGATATGGAGGAATTGAAATGTCTAATAGATGAAGTACAGGAGAGCCAAGAGACTCAAATATATTATTAAGAAATGAAAGACCTAGAAGCACAGTGTAAAGTGTTAAATAAATAGAGATTATAAGAGATTACAATGATCAAGGTTTATGAACATAAGGTCCATTTCTGCAATATACTGATAAAGATAGTCTTACTCCTAAGATTTCCTCTATTTGGCATTTACATGCTTTAAATGTTAAACTCAAAAAAGCCAAAAAAAATGAACAAAATAAGCCCAGCTGTTTGCTTATAAACTAACCCAGAAAATAAATTCCATAAAAGGCCTTCCAGGAGAATTTTGGACTCGCATCATAAAGACTTTAAGAAACTAAATTCAACATCATGAACTGAGTTATAATTGATAGTCAACAGAACGAATGCAAAACTGGTTGACACCACTCTTCTTCATGAATATTGTATGCAGTTATTTTTTGTTTTGCTTTTTTTTTCTTGCTGTAGGAGTTCTTCCTGTATATAAATCCTGCATTTATGCATCTGAAATTATTCACACCAGGGATTAAATACATTAATAACAATCTCATCTCTCACATGTCATAGGTATCCTAGGGCACTTGTCATCAGAATTAATCAAGATGATAAAGAATACTCAAATTACAAAGAGAGAGGACTGTTTGCCACCAATAATTACCCATAAAGATCATAATTTAGATAAAATCCAATTTCCTGGCTTTGGCAGGTGGGAAGGAAAAATGTAAATGAACTATGGGGTGCTTAAAAACTTAGAAAGCATTTCAAAAGGAAAGGGAACCTATTTATCCATTCTTAAACAGTGTACACAGAATGTGATAACATCAACTAGCAGATTTGGATTTACATAAACATCCCTATTATTGGGAATCAGAAGCTGCATGAAGTTAGAATTTAGCAACTTGACTCATAGCATTTCAAGAGCTCCCATATTAGTGCTGCTCCCCACCCACCCCCAAAGGACAGCACAGTGATTGATCTTAGTGTGCCTTCACTCCATGCAATGAACTTCTCAAAGTTTCCTCTCTCTCTCTCTCTCTCTTTTTTTTTGAAGAATGGGGATTGCAGACTTACAATAACCACAAGAAGAAAGAGCCAACATAATCATCTCTGCAGAAAATATAGCAGCTAGTATTGATGAATGGAATGACTATCTCCTCTAGGCCAAATCCTAAAGATCAAAGTGCTGCAAATAATTAAAGCTTTGGTCAACTTCTTCCATTTTACTTTCTCAGTCCATCTCTTGTTGGCCTAGTGAACAAGATCTGTTTTGTCTTGCTTTCTCAGCTCATGGCTTAGAAGCAGCTGCTTGTCCTGTCTTTATAGGTGTGTGATTGCTCACCTGGTAATCAGTTTCCCTGGAGGTAAGAGAGTTCCATAGCATTCACATTGCAGCAGATTCTGGATCCCTTTCATACTACCAGAAAACACTATACAGCATGAGCACGTCATTTCTGCATATCACCTGCCATTTAAAAGCGCACAGTTCAAGGAGAAATTCTCCTGCCTCCTTTGTTGCTCAGTACATGGCAGCCTGAAAATCAGAAGAGATTTGGGCTGCGCTGATCAGGCTTCTGAATGTGGTGCCCACTGAAATCTTGAGTCCTGTGTGCTCCAAGAAGGGAGCAAAATTCCAGTCTCCAGGCAGAATGTATTAGGGTTATGCTTGTATCTTGTGTGCATGTGCCTTCAGATCATTATTTAAACTTGGTGACTGTGCAGTTTTCTTTGGCAACATTTTTCAGAAGTGGTTTGCTCTTGCCTTCTTCTTAGGGCTGAGAGAAAGTGATTGGCCAAAAGTCACCCAGCAGGCTTCAATGATAGCCATGTATAGAAATCACAGTAATCTAGTTTATAGCCTGAAGCCTTAACCACTACAACAGATTAACTCTCTTTTTCAAAAGATGCTTGTACCTTTAGGAAAGTTAAGTTTTAGTGACTTATGTTTTCTCTTGGGTAGCAAAACTGATTTTATCTGGTCAGAAGTTGCATTACTTTTGGTGATAAGTAAATGTAGTTTAAAATCTTGCTACCATTAGGCTAAATGATAACATTGGGTTCTTATACTGAAGTTATCTCTTGTTTCATCAACCCCTTTCCTCATGGTTTAGGATTTTATGCATGGTAGGTAGTAGGAGTAGGGAGAAGATAATTCTGGTCTGTTTCTTATCTCGTCTGAGGATTAATTATTGATTACCTCCTGATGGAAATGTATCTAGCAAGAACATTGTGTGAACAAGCTATGGGACAGGTCACTTACCAATGAGAGAAATTTATTGTAGCAGCAAAATCTGCTCCTCAGCTGGACAATATCTGTTTAACCAATAGAAGAGAATATTTGTAGCTCAGGGTTGAAGTGTGGGGTCCTGGGTGTTCTCTGAGTTTGGTGCATTGATGTTGTTACCTAGTTTGGCAATGAAATGCCTGCGAGAAAACCACCAACCTCAGACAGCACCAAAGACCTCATAATATCTGTTTACATTGTCTCATTCAAGACCCTGGCTACAAAAAAATCAGACATAGGTGACAGTGGAATAAGAAAATACAGAAAACTCTAATTCTTTGCTGCCATCTAACAGCCATTTGGATTTTTGGTAATCCTATTTTAATAAGTTTCCTTCACGTACTCGAAATAGCAGAAGGCATTTCATTCCCCATTAGCCTCAACTGGTATAATAGATCCCATCAATCTCTGAAAGGCTAGAGATTCCCCTCTCTATTGTACAGGTAGACTGGGCGGGAGTACTATATTCATTCAATAGGATCCAATTTTCCTTCATTTTGAAAAAAAGTTGCTTATTATTTTCAAATGATAGTTGATATCTGAATCTCATGCCTGAACTTTTAAATGCTATTTACAATGTTATTTTCTTCCATAATAAGATTAAGGGGGGGGGGGGCTTGCAGGGAAGTTAAATAGGTACATCAATAATGTATGTCTTATTATAAGAAGAGGCTTAAGATACAGAAGGATCTTGACAGATTTGACCATTGGGTGCTATCTAACAAAATGAAATTCAATGGTGAAAAAAGGTTCTACATTTAGGCAAGAAAAACAAAATGCACAGGTACAGTATATGTGGTACCTTGCTCAACAGTTGTGACTGTGAAAGGGATCTTGGAGTCCTACTCCAAGTAGTGGACAACTATTTAAATATGAGCCAGCAGCGTGCTGCAGCTGCCAAAAAAAAGCCAAAGCAGTTCTAGGCTGCATAAACAGAGGGATAAAATCAAGATCACGTGAAGTGTTAATACCACTTTATAATGCCTTGGTAAAGGCCACACGTGGAATACTGCATCCAGTTTTGGTCCCCACGATTTAAAAAAGATGTTGAGTCTTTAGAAAGAGTGCAGAGAAGAGCGACAAAGATGATTAGGGGACTGGAGGCTAAAACATATGAAGAACGGTTGCAGGAA
>JANHZT010003724.1:336824-352781 GCA_032468215.1 Stegonotus admiraltiensis | reverse complement strand
AAAGTATGAAGGCTATTGCTTAACACATTGTAAGCCGCCCTGAGTCTCCAGAGAAGGGCGGCATATAAATAAATAAATAAAAAAGTGAATCTAGATTTCTAGCTTGCATTAAGTATGTTAGATATTTTAACTGGAGCTAGAATATGTGTCTTTTGCAAAGGGAAGATCTCGTTTTGTTCAGATCAGGTTTCTAATCCAATGGAGAACTTTTTATTAGTGAAATGGAATAAACCTTATGTTACTCTCAAATCTGCTTCAGAAGGTAGAGAGAACTCTGGAACCAGGTTGAAGCTGATGCAAGGAATTACAAGAGGAGCAATTAGTGGATTGGCATCTCTCCTGCAATTTTTGTCTTGTTTTATTTTGGTTTTTTGGCAAGTGGAAGAATTCTGAGAGCAATTTTGTTCAGGGGACACTCTTTCCAGTGAAAAAAAGACCTCATCGATAAGCATTCAGTATTAATTCTTTATGGAATTCCACAGAATGATGACCCATACAGAGTTGGTATGATTTTCTTTTCTCTTTCATTTATTGAGCATATTTCCACATGTCTTCAAATTGATCAAAAATTTAAAAGCAACCAGATTGGAAGAATATGTTTCAGATATGTGGAAATCTTACTGTTACCAAAACAAATGCCTTGCTTCTCAAATTCCCAATTTATGGCATCTGTTCTCAATCAGTTGCATTTTCAAAAGCCCTGCATCCATTCAAATAAGCAATTGCACAAACCCATTTACAGTAACTTAAGGCCTCCTGTTTATCCAGTTAAAAAAAACATATACAGGATCCACATATTCAGATGTTGTTTTCTGCCCAGAGACATTGTGTGCTGTCATTGTATCTTATAGAATTTGAATCATTAACTAAATAACCTCTCTAGTGTGATCAACCTCTGCTGTGTCACAAATTATGTACATTTTCAGCCATTACATCCTAATCTTTTGAACTTGATTTACACGGAGTAATTACAGAAACCTGAAAGCTAATAAATCAGTGATTTCACATGAATACAAATCAGGGCAATTAATTAAATTATGAAGGAGTAGATTTTAATAGTATTGTTTGATAGTACAAAAGGGAGGGGAAAAACCAAAAGTAAAGCTTTAGAATAAATGTGCCGCTATGAACGAAGAGTGTATTGCAAATATGTTGGGGCTTGTAGTGCTCCTCTGATTATTTTCCAATAATATAATTTATTACAGTATTCTTCAAATGTTTACTCAAAGCCCTGATTGAATAAACATTGTGGTTGGAGAGCACTAATAGTATTATTGCAATATAGTTGTCAGTCATAAGATTTACTGTCCTCTTCTCTTTCTCTTTGTCTTTGTCTCTCTCATTCCTCTCCACCCTATAGTACATGTATATCTGCACTGATTGCTTGAAGAGACATATATATTTTTGCAAACATCTTATTCATCTCCGTGATCCAATTTTTGAATCCCTAAAGCAAATTTATGAGGCTCAAGTTCAGTTTTAGTGTTGTGGTCTGCCAGCAGCCTGCAGAGCTGGCAGCAGAGTCGGACAGAGAGGAGGCTGGGGAGGAACATGGGCCAATCCTGGAGTCTGGGGAAGGCTCGGACAAGGGCTCTGCGTCGGAGACAGGGATGGGACCAGGGCCATCTGGGAATTATGTGTGGACTCTGGAACCTCCAGAGTTGGACATAAGAGAGGCAGAGGAACTGGGGGAGCCTGTTCCTAGTGTGTGCATGCGCAGAGCTGCCAGAAGGCAAGAACAGTTAAAACAAAAGGGACGACTTGGGAGTAAGGCTTGGAGATGATTGGCCCCTCCCATAAGACATATAGGAAGAGCAAAGGCACGTGGGCCTTTGCAGGAAGCAATATTGTGGATGGTGTTGGTTTGTACTTTGAAGCTCCGTTTTTTTACTCTGTGTTTCCATGTGGCCTTGCCAAGATAATTGCCAATTAGGTCTTTGGCAGCTTGTCAAAGAAGATAAAGGTGGGTGTTTACCAGCCTTATCCGAAGGACTGTGGCAGACTTCTGCTGGACTATTTATAAACTCTTGGTGATTCAGCACATGCTGTGAATGAAAGGAATTCACAGCCATTAAAATAAAAAAATGGGTTTTGGGGACTAATTGTGTGCTTTTTACTATATCAGGAAGCCTAGGTCAGAACATTTAGTCACACTTCCATCTGATTTCATTCAGAGTGACAAATTCATTCAAATCTGTTGTAACACCACAGCAAATAGGTTCCATTCAAACAAAAGCTACAGAGATGCTTTCAAGATGAGTTTTCAATATGTAGCCATCATGAAACATAAATTCTCTGATTGGAATGCCAAAATGTAAAAAAAAAGATGTTTGAAAGCTGTATATTTATTTATCTAGTTTGAAATTATTGCCAAGCCAGAGCACAGACTTTAACAAAGAGACTCTTAATATAAACTCTGAGCCAACTGGTGCTAATTATGTAAAGTTACACTTCACATTGTTGCGAACAGTGAAACGAGGAATAATTAAATTAAATCCTGTCACTTAAGCAGAGAATAGCAGAGACCAGGTTAGTATGCCACCAAATTCATTTATTTTAAACAAAAATTATGCTGGAGAGGAGATTATGACGTGATTATTTTTTTGTTAGAAAGTTAGGAAGGCAAATGACTTTGTCTCTTAAAACTGGCTGATGCCCTGGATCTTTCAATCAGAGTTGCCTGGTGGCTAAATGGTTCTAGGGGTGGGTGTGTGTGTGTGTGTGTGTGTGTGTGTGTGTGTGTGTGTAAATAAATTGTATCAGATCTGTAATCTTCACATTGTAATGATTAAGGACTGGTAAAAGGAATCCCCTAGTTCCCAACTGACAGGAATCTTTTCTAGGCAGCAACCTCTAAAAAAAAACCAAAATTATATGACTTTTCAGTAATCTCACCCAAAACTTCCCAATTCTTGTATAAAATGTCTTGCAAAGTGATCAAAATATCATATCTGAGAAGACCAAAAGTCTCACAAGGTTTTAGAATATATAAATTATTTTATAAATAAAATAATGTATTTGGGAAAGGAGGGCCTTTTGAGAGATCAGATGGGTGCCGTATTGCTGACTCTGAGAGGTCATAATTATATTATAGCAACTCTAGGATCCAGAAATGGCTTCATACAGCTACTTGGTGTCACACGGAACATGAAGATACTACAGTCAACTAATCATGATGGTTCTAAGTTACCCTACAACAATAGTTCTATACTGGTTGGTTTGAATCACAGAGTGATTTTTTTGCCCTTTTGTCATGCTTGTAGCTGTACCAAAGACATCTGATTGCTAACTGTGGCAACAGATACTG
The DNA here is from genome assembly GCA_032468215.1 of Stegonotus admiraltiensis. Classification (NCBI taxonomy): domain Eukaryota; kingdom Metazoa; phylum Chordata; class Lepidosauria; order Squamata; family Colubridae; genus Stegonotus; species Stegonotus admiraltiensis. The sequence goes on along the minus strand of JANHZT010003724.1, from coordinate 349,474 downwards.
CACGATGGATTAGATTAGGTCTTATCCAATGTTTTGTACGTTTTTAAATAAACCAGGAATATTTTTCAGGAATAACTTGGTCTGGATGCCTCTGCAGTTGGAGGATCAGGAGACAAGGACAGGAGTCATAGCCTCTTCAGATGAGGAAATAAATTATTTTTTGTTCCTCTTCTGCTAACCTTAGGACCAACAGTAATCTATGACAGATAATAGAAATACTCTGTTTCCAGCAAGCAATATTCTGTCTCTGTATTATATGTCTTTCCACAACCCTTTGATTGAAGATGTATGGTACAGTGATTAAGGCCTTTTTTTTTTTTTGCACTGCAGCTTTCAGCTGCTTGTCTCTTACACATAAACCAGTTCAAAACTAAGACAACTTAAGAAATCCCTTGGTGAACTAACTCATTCTTGGCTATGGTGATAACTAAGTTCTGTCTGGATTGCAAGTAACAAGGCCTGCAATTGGTGGGGATCCTCTGCTTTTGTTCCCCTCCAACCTGTGCAGGGATGAAATTCAGCCAGTTCTATCTGGCTTGGACTTGGGGCCTGCAGGAGGCTCCGCCCACCCACACGGACCAGGGTCAGGTTTCAAAACCCGTTGCTACCAGTTCGCTCGTGGGCGCTTGTAAGAGCAAAATAGAGGTCAAGTTTTTCATGCCCACCAGCACAACACTTGAAGCCAGAACACAGCCTAGCCAGTTGGAATGAGGATATTTGGGCATCATAATTAAATGTTTGGCCACTGAATTAAATGCACCAGGTGAAGCACACTACTCTACGGCACCAGAGAGAGGAAACAATTACTTCTGATGTGTAGTGAAGATCAGACTTCAGGGTTTTCCAAGTCTTAGCAACACACCCCTCTTCACTCACCTCCTAGCAACTCTCTTGGAGTCATCTTAACTCCAGATTCAGACCACGTGACTCTCCAGATCTTGTGAGAAAAACAATTGTGCCACAATGCTATATCAATGTTACTCAGACTGGAGGGTTGCATAAAGCAAATTCATATACAGAAAAATCCTGCTAATACACTATTCTCGTTTGCATATGATAAACTTGCATATGGCAAGAGGTTATTGCCTGTATTAACACAGGATAACATTTTTTTCTAGTCTTTTTTTTTAAAAAAAAAAAGCTCGCAGCACTAAGTTAGTTATTCCTAGTGTACAATATTTTATGATTTTTAAGCCATTTTTTTCTCCAGACATGGTTTGCTGATAATTAGTTGAGATGTTAATGAAATTAATGCAATCTTCAACAAAGGTTTTCACTTAAAAAGATACAGCCTTCATTTTTGATTAACAATGAAAATTGCTGCTTTGATTGATATGTAACATCTATTGCATCCAACTAAAATAAATTACATCTTTCATTTTCTGTATATCAAGCTGTTCATCAAGCTTGATTTCAAGCTTTTTCCCATATTTGTTTCAAAATGAAATAAATTGTCATATAAGACCCATTAAAATAACTAGTTGTGTGGATTTGTAGTCTCTTACAACTAGGGAGCCCTTCCAAAGAAATAATATTTGGCATTTAGATGCTTCTTGGATAAATGGGAACAACTTCAAAAAGGAAATGGTTTGTGAACTTCAAAAACAGTTTAATATGAATGCAACTTCAACCTTTTTTGGATTATTGAGTAAGACTCAGGCGAGACATATGAAGGGACAAATCATTTCCTATGTTGCACAAAGGAAAAACAAATAGCATTGCCAAAAGTATCTCAGTTTTATTATCTGTTACCCTAAAATAGTCTGATACTTTGAAGTTGGAAGGACTATATAGAAATTGTCAAATATTTATATTTTAATGATCAGTTTGTAACTCAAGAGTTTCAACTTCCATTTGCAATCTTTCCAGCCAGTTTCTAGCAAGCAAAGTCAATGGGGAAACTGCCAGGGAAGATCACAAATCGCAATCACATGATGTCTCACTTAACAACCACAACAAAAAAGGTTATAAAATTGGGTGCAGTCATGTGATATCTCACTTAATGACAGCACTTCTTCATGACAAATTTTCCCATGCCAATTGTGGTCATAAGTCAAAGGCTACTTCTACAGACAAAGCAATTGGGCCAAGACCTAAGAATGAATGAGAGTAGTAATCTTTGAAAATCTGCTTAGATGAATACATCATTTAATCATAAGTCTGTCCATGCGTTCATTGGAAAAGAAATTAATCAAAAGGCACAACTGATTACAAAATAGATTAATCTCCCAACAGAATAAATGAAGAGGATGTAAGAAAAAGAATACAGAAGATGCTTTGAAAAACAGGAAAAGGTGTTTTGTTACAAAGTGCACTAAAGTGCGTAGTGTTACATAAATGGGATTTATTAAAAAAAGATGCTTGATTGAGTTATGAAATGAAAGAGGTTGGGGATCAGAAAAAAAATGTATACAAGAAAAGAAATTGCAACAAAAAATGAGATGAAGGAAAGATATTGTGTAAGAGAGAAAACATGAATGTAGTATGTAGTAAAAGAGAGTGATTAAGATAATACAGTAGGAGGCACAGAAAATACAGAAGAGATTTGATAGAAAAATTACTTGAAGAGGACTAAACAAATGTCTCCAGCAGAGTGAAAAGCGTTGAAAATAAAAGTGCTTAACGGTTGGGGTGGAAAAAAATGAACTGCTAGGAATAGTGTTTTAGTATTTTGTACAGTATGGAAATAATAGTGATATATCAAAGAATGGAGCTGAAATGAATGATACAATTTTTGCTACTGTGTATACAAAAAAGTCCTATAGTAATAAATAAATAATAAATGCTATACTGTAGGAATGTTGAAAAATAGTAAGGATGCAGCATCTTTAATGTGTGAGTGGAGACTGAATCCATGCCTAATGATTGGAAGAATTGTCTCCTCATATTGTCTCCTAATGCAAGGAGAGATACGGGTTAATGCAAAACCACAGAGAGATTAATTTGTTAAAAGATTTCCTCAGAAGGTGTTTGGCAGAATTTTGATTGGAAAAATATGACAGGTGACAATGAAAAAAACTGTATTGAGGTACGGAGTGCAAATCATTTTTTTTATTCTTCAGCAAGGTCTTGAGAAACATAAATGTGAAAAACTTTATTGCACATCTGATGATTTAGAGAAAGTGTACATTAAAGTGAAGAGACTAGACTATAGAACCTTTTATGAGACCATGGAGTTGATGGTTGGTTGCTGAATTTGATAAGAGCAGCATATGATGGAATATACAGTAATGCATATGATAAATGAAATGCTAGCAAATGGATCATTGAGCCGGGGAGTAAAGTATTTATATACAAAATGCTGGTGGTGATGCTAGATAAGTGTGGGATTGATTGATGATTGATTATTTACTAAATATGTATACAGCAAAATCCTTCCAGTCTTGTGCAGCCTACAGCAAAGATATAACATAATAAAGCACCCACCAAAATTAACTCACATTCCCAAATAACAAGATAGGCAATTAAAATTTCATAGGAAAATGTAAATTACAATTACATTATACAATGTTGAGTTATCATTCCCTGAGGGGCCCCTGGGGAAAAAAATGTTTTTTTGCACTAAATTTTGGAAGGCCATTATTTAGCTAGATAAACTTTATTAATATTTAATATTTAACATAATCTTCATTATCAAGAATTTAGCTTCTACAAGAAATCTATTCCAGAGAAATCATGCTTGGATGAAGAAATTGTGTTTTCTGGTTCCCGCACCCTTCAACCTACAAAATTGGACACAAGTAGTAAATTTTCCCAAGAGGATCTCCTTTGGTAGGATGCCGACTGAAGCAAGCAAGTCCTCTGGACACCTTGTGTCTAAGTCATATACACTTTATAAGTCAAAATTAGCACTTACAATTGCATCCTGAAATCTATTCTTAAAGGGCCAACAACATAGCTGTAATATGATCACCATAAGGAATGCAAGTCAGCAAAAGAGTCAGCACATTTTATAATAATTGCAGTTTTGAGATGATATTCCAAAGCAAATCAACATAGAGGATATTGAAGAATAACATAATTGGAAGGGGCTTGGAGGTCTTCTAATCCAACCTTTTGCTCAAGCAGGAAACCCTATACCATTTCAGGCAAATGGTTGTCCAATCTCTTCTTTAAAAAGTCCAGTGTTTGAGCACCCACAACTTCTGGAGGCAAGTCATTCCACTGATTAATTGTTCTGTCAGGAGATTTACCCGAGAACTAAGAGCATCAGCCAAGCAACATCTGAGCAAATATCCCCCTAGTCAAACAATCCCAAAGAGATTCTACTTCCAGATCCCAGCCCTGTGCCCCATCGTATTTGACCATAGCTTTCCTGTAAGGTTTCAGAATCAATCTCTCCAAAACACTTTTGTACAACCACCAATGTTGTAGAATGGGCTGTATGCTGTAGCTTAGGTTGATGCAAGCTGCTTCATCAACCTGATCACTTTTCAGCCCTTCAATCTCCCTCCATTCTAAGAATGGCTTGTAATAATTGCTGTCACAGTTGGATTCTTGCAGCTTGCCCCCCAATTGATTCTTCACTCTCTTGTTGCAGGCCTGGTACATTAGCCTCTAGCAACAAGCTCTTTGCAAACAACCCAAGTCTAAGTTTTCCAAAAAAAAATGGTCACTGGTTCAGAATTCATGGTTTCATGAATCAGTCCATGATTTTCTTTGACCACATTTCAAACTTGCCCTTATCTAACTTGTCTCAAAAGAGACTAAACATAAAATAACCCACACAAAATAATATATCAAATAAAACAAAAGAACACCAAACATTTAAACACCCAAATAACACTTGCTCTCTCCTTGAGAGCTCAGCTTGGCTAGCATGCAGACTGCCATCTTGAAAAGCAACTGTAGATAGATGAAAGGTTGTTGGCTCATAAGCTGAATTATTTGCAGAAAATATTAGATAGGTAATATGACATCAGAAAGAGCATAGTCTTTATGTATCAAAGTAGTTGTGTTTGACAGGCAGCAGAGTGAAGAATTGCAAGATATATAGAAACAGAATAAATAAATAACCATTAGTACTAAATGATCATTAAACCTGAGAACACTGATGGAGAATATTTTAAGATAGTGGATAGCATGCGATTTTTGCTTTAGTTGTTCGCCAAAGAAGGAAAAATGCTTTGTAAAAAGCATGCTTCTTTACCCTTATTTGGGAGTTATGTCAGGAAAATATAAAATTAAGTTCCACACACTGAAAATAGTTCACTTAAATGTGTGCATGGTAGGATATGAACAGAAGAATTCAAGAAGAAATGGGGGATGAACGCACATGGATTGAATTGCATATGCTAAGGAGGTTATCTCTTATACAGAGAACAAATTAGGATTGAATTATAAAATAAATATAAAAAGGAAGAATGAACAGGTTGAAGGGAAAGCAGATGATGAAAAGATCATGGTTAGAAGACAACGAGATCTAGAAAATGGTGAGATTAAAGAACAAAAAGTGATGTTTGAATCAGTGTATGGGTCTGGTGGAGATAATGGTGGTTTGCAAAGCAGAAAGATAGGAATAAATTTTTAACATAAATATATTTATTTCTTTTTTCTCTCCTATTTCCTTCCTTCCTTTCATTTTCTTTGCTTATTTTTTCTTTTGCATAAAACTTCTAACCTGAAAGGGAATAACATAACGGGAATGCATAGTATGATGCATACATTTAATTTTCTATTTTTAAACATTATCTTAGCTGAAATAATTCAGTTGCATGTTTTGAATAGTGTATATAAAAGAGGCAGATCATTGTCAGCAGGACTTTTATTTTTAAGCTTAGTACTAGACATGGGAGGGTTTATTTTTAACTATATGGGTCAAGTTTAAAATTACGTATTTTAAACTGCTCTTTTTGCTGCTTTATTATTGTTGCAAGACAGAATATAAAGGTTTTTTTTAAAAGCCAAATAACTGGCTTTGGTAGAATCTGCTAAATTTATCTGAAGCAATACAATGATACATAGTGTTTGAATGTCTTTCAGGTTTGTTCTTTTAGCAAATAACATTTTTGTTGTGATTATAATGTTATGCGCTTGTCTCCCCCTTCTGGAAAGGAAGGTGGCATTACAATAAAAACTTTTTTAAAAAGGTTAGCAAATCGAAAAGTAGCACGTTAACAAGATTAGCCACCTCTATCCCGCTCCTTAATTTTAGGATGGATCAAGTGAAGGAATCCATACGAGCAGGGCATCAAGTGTCTTATAATGTATACAGGAGAAAAATGTGCAGCAGGGATGTCAGGAAAAAAAATTACTATCACTACATTGCTAGTGGAAAAGATGTCAAGCAGTGGATATCATCCAAAAAGGATCTGAAAAATATACGGCCAATTTAGCCGTTTATATTTATTTCTTTTTTCTTTCCTATTTCCTGCCTTTCATGCATGATGCATGGATCTCTTAACATCTTTCCAAATTGCGGAAAGAGTTTGCCATTATTGCTTGGTATAAAGTCCCTCCAAATATACCGGAACACGTGCAGAAGGCTAGCAGAGGGTTAGAACAGTCTGTTGCTTCCTAGAAAAGTTACATTATGTGGCAAATCTCGGTTTAGTATGGTATAATATGGGAAAGGATCTTGAAATAAAATAGCTGAAACAAAACCTTGACATGAAAAAGTACTAAGAACCCTGTTAGATCTGATTTTGGAAAAAGTCCATTAGGTCTCCAAGATACAGTATACAGTTCCATGGTAGCCAACCAGATACCCATAAGGCAGGGCACCAAGCAAGGAGATGAGTGAGTATGGTTACAGCATGTTTTTAAAACTATTCTAAATGTTTCCTGGATTTATTATGGTCCTTGATCCTTCTGGTTCTCCTTTACTGCACTTGTAGCCTACATAGCTTTTAGAGGGACAACGTACAGCATTTTATTATGGGTGAGGCAGTAAAAATGTTACTATTTTTTTTTAAATTTCCTAATATGTAGGGAAATGAAAAAGTGCTTTAGCTTTAGTAAAGGCACATAAAGAGAAATGCTTTATATCAAGCACATGCCTGGCAGACTCCCTTATGTGCTTTTTTAATATAGATTCTTAAATCTGTCAAGTGCTCCACCCAAAAGACAACTAATGGGGCTGCTATAGTCCCACCAAATAATATTTTCCAGAATTTTCTTTTTATGCCAGATGAGGGAAAATAACAGATTGAAGTGTTTTGCGGTTTCACTTTACAAAAACGTTTTTTCCTAGCTCTTAATGTCAGAACCCGAATATATCCTTTTTCATTCTTTATTGAGAAAATATGCTATTAAAAAGAATCTTTGCCTTTAACTCAAACTCCTGCTTGGAAGAGTCTGATGAATGTTCGGTAAGAGTTCCAGCTCACTTTTTATCATATCCTTCTTGATACTTTAAAGGAAAAAAATAAAGGTCAATAAGTCAGAACTCATTAATGTGGCAAAAGCTGTAAATTCAAGTTGTTCCTGTGACAAATGAGATACAAATCATTTCTTGCCTAAAGTTAAGAAACTTATGGGTTATCTTAAAATATATGCAGTGTTTGTCAAACACGGCTAATAGATAATTGTGAGACCGTTAATAGAAAAATAAACAGGGCTATAGGGTGGAATAAAAAGAAAAACTTGAAGAAAACCATAGCAAATCATTTCCCTGCTGCTTCCCAGAAAACATCATGAGTGTACCTTTGTACATCAAATTTGACTTGAGGGAAATTTAATCTTTTGGGCTATTCTAGGCTTTAGATACAATAAATAATTTACTGCTCGAATTATATTGGAAAACATTTTGTTGGCAGCAGTGTTTTCAAACAGAAATTACTTTCATATTATAGTTTGATATTATGAATGTGTTGAGCTGAAAAAGCAAAACATTGCCTCTCTGTGACAAATCTTTCTGTATAATACTTGAATGGTACATAATTATAATGTTGTGGATGGCAGCTATTATATTACAATCTTAAGTTTTAAATTCCAAACTTACCATGCCAACAGTTGCTTTTCTTAATAAAACATTTTCACATGCAGGATGTTTTTAAATTTTATTTGCAACTACTGCAATTACAAAGAGAAATATCCATGTAAGTTTGCATTGAAAGTGACAGTCTATTATTTCATAAACAGGGTCACAAATAAAGGAGCAGCTCATTTGGCCTCTGGGTGGTTTCTGTTCTATGAAAATCTTCCTGCATGAGCATTTTGTGTCAAGGGTTTTACAGTATTTTAATTGTATAGTTCTTTAACATTTAATTATAAAAAATCTTTTTACATGATTGACATCTGAATGTATTTCTACAGTTCCTTACCACATCAATAATTGTATTTATTACATGGAAAGAAACAGTAGAATTTATTGCAAGATTTTGCTTCTCCTTCACAAGAAAACTTGTGCTCTATATTTAATCAAAACCAACTGTATTGGGAATATAGTCCACATTAATATCCTCAGTAGAGAGGAAAAATGAACTATTACAATGTATACTTTTATCAAATTTAATCCAGTTTATTTTGAATGGTTCTGAATAAATACAAAAAACATATCTTAGTGTGTCAGTGTGTCTGATTTAAAAGGCTTCTGACAAAATAAAGTAGACTGAAAGCCAAGAATTATAGATTTGATATCTTTATATTTAGAAAAGGATATTGCCACTGCTTGATATAACATATGGTCCCCAAACTCTTAATATACATACAGGTTTATCAAAAGAAATACTGTATGATTTGCTAGATAGTAGGTGCTTAGACATATTTTTAGCCATTGAGAAATATAGATTTATAACCTGCATGAAAATTAGAGGCAATAACTCCCCTCCATTAAAGGTAGATTTAAGTCTCAAAAAATAAGCCTATGTGTGTGACAATATGGAATGTACCCCTCTCAGGGTAAGATACCAAGTCCAAAGCAAACAAAATAGACTGAAAGCTATACGCAATCTTAGGCTCAATGTTCTTAACATCACTGAAAAAGATCTCGTAGATTTTCCCAACATAGAAACTCAAGTGGATGTTAATTTCAACAGAACTTGTAAAACAAATTGCCTAGTATGAAATGTTGGTATAATGATTGCTTCCATTTAATAATAGCATCTGTTACTATACTGGACCAAAAGTTGATCAAACAATGTAGCCCACACTTCTGGACATTTAGAATAAAAAAGCTTTTATTTTCAGTTGGAATAAATGCATCCTATACTTAAAGGCTGTGAAGAGCCTTAAGCACCTCCCAGGTTATATACCCAACTGACTGACAGACCTCCACTGGGAAATTACATGAAGTATTCATAATTGGTAAAAAGAAACTTGAAAAAAAATCTTCAGTTCATCTGCACTGTTTTTATCTTTTCCCAGGTCACGTTTGTAGAGATATCCCGTATCACACAGTTCGTTCGTCATACTATTTAGTCATCTTCTTCCTCCTCCTCTTCTTCTTCCTCAAAACTGTCTTCAAAACCTTCACTGTCTTCCTGGTCTTCATCTCCCTCTATTGCTGTATCCCACTGTGGATGATTTTCTGGCACAGGTTTTGCTTCATGAACTTCCAGCTGCAGAGAGTTCAAGTGATTGGAGAAGGGAGGGAAGCAGGAACGGGAAAAATATAATTTAAATGTTATCATTTGAGGGAAGTTATTAAAGTTTCTCTACATAATATTATAGATTAATTCAAGAGCAATCTAAGGTAAGGAGTAAACTGCAAAATATTTTGCATATATAATAAGCAAGTTGTTCTCCATCCTCTGCAAGATTCCGCATTAATCGTTTGTTTTATCAGGCATAGCTTATATATTTATGGGTCAAAATACCCAGAAAAAAATCCTTATCCCTCAGAAGACTCAGCCTTCCATCCTTTCTAAGGTGGGTAAAACGAGGACCAGGTTTGTGGGGGCAATTAAGCTGACTTTGTATAAAATATACAAAAGTATGAAGGCTATTGCTTAACGCATTGTAAGCTGCCCTGAGTCTCTGGAGAAGGGTGGCATATAAATAATTTTTTTAAAAAAGACCATTATTTAATGTGGGTACTTATTTCCTAAAGCAGAGCTGCTCAATGTGACAGGTACCAAAATGTTTAAAATGGCTGTTCTCAGACAAGAAGTCTTGAAAGATTTAGCTACAGGTATTTCTCTACTTACGACCACAATCGGGACTAGAATTTCCATTGTTAAGCAATGTTAAGCAGTTACTGAGTCATGTCTCATTTTATGACCTTTTTTGCCATGGAGATTGTGAATCACTGCAGCCATTAAGTGAATCATGCAGTCGTTAAGGGAATCTGATTTCCCCTATTGACTCTGCTTGTTGGAAACCCCTTGGGAAGGCCACCAATAGAGATCACATGACCCGGCACTACAGCTGATATAAATATGCTCTAATTCTGATCACTTGACCATAGGGATGCTGCAATGGTCATAAGTGTGAGGACTAGTCATTTTTTTCAGTGCCACTGTGACTTCAAACAGTTGTTAAATTAATGGTTGTAAATTGAGGATTACAGGCATTTTGTCTTATTCCAGCCACCTTTATTATCAAACAGGAATTCAATGCTGTGTGTGCACACACTGCAGATGACTTACATTGCTGGTATTATATTGCTGATCCCTGCCACACAAATTAAGTTTTTTCAGTCTTTGCTCTTAAGTTTTAAGCTTAATTTTTTTCCAATCAAAATATTCAAATAAACTCAGCATTATAGCCCTCTACTTACAACATGGAATTATGGTCATAAGCCTTCCCAGTAGATCATCATGTGACTATGACCGATTTTATAACCTTTTTTTTAAAGTCATGGTTAAGCAAATGTCACAGTTGCTAAGTGAAAATCACAGTCAAGTTAAAATCACAATTAAGTAGGGTATTTTTCACCAGAAACATGAAATAAAACCCCAGTTTCTGGCCAAAACCCACACTGTAAATGTGTCATATGACTGCAGGACTCTGCAGCTGGTTGCCAAGCACCCAAAATGCAATTATGTGATCACAGGGTAGAGAAGTGTCAGAACTTGAAAACTGGGTCATATGTAGCTTTGGGAAGATTCATAATAACTTCAAACTGTCATTAAGCAACCAATCATAAATTGAGGACTACCTGTACAGGACAATTTGTAGATACAAGAGGTACAAGTCAGTGCAGTTGTTAGTATACAGCAACACAAGTTCTACTAAACTTGTAGAATCCTCTCCATCAAACCCATCTGTGTGAGAAACCTACCTTTAATGGTTTAATCTGATCCAAGCCCATGTAGGAATCCGATCTTAAATAAACGGTATATTGGTAGTTTCCAGGTTTACCCGGTGCAGGAAATTTTAGTTCTACCTGGAAATACATGTAATCACTCAGCTCAAGTTATAAAAGCAGAACAATGAAATGACTTCAGTTAAAAAAACAGCATACAACTTTAGAAAGTGCTAGGCTTCAATCTTTCTAGTGCTGAATTGATTATAGTCAATGAGCTATGTACTGTGGCTTAACAAATCCACTTTCTGAAACTTAGCAAGAACGGAGGAAAAATCTTTTTATGGCCAAAAAAAATGTCTGAAAAAAAATTACTGACAGCACTGAATATTAAATATGCTAAATCTGTATAGTTGTTCTCCAATTACAACAAATTCCAGGTGATCTGTTAGTATAAAATACCTAATTTCTCAGTGCTCCTCATCAAACACTTTAACATTACACATTAAATTAGGCTTTTCTTATGCAGCAGCTAAAGCCTGCAGAAGGAAAAACGTCTTCCTTAGAATGACTCTCTAATTTCTCTGTAAGTACTGGCTAAGCAAGTTAAGCTGAATGAGAAGCTATGAGTCAGGCAGGATCTAGACCCTAGGAAAAGCAGAAGCTGAGACAATAATTGAGATCCAGAGAAGGACTAGGAGTGAGATGGGGACGACAGACCATACAACACATAGCTCCATATTGCCTACTTTTATCAGCCAAAAAGAGCCCAAAAAACCACCAAGCCATCCCAGTTTTTAAGAATCAGAAATAAATGAAATACTAACAGCAGTGAGGATTATTTTTTCACAATATTGGAAAAATGAAGAAATACTGCAAGATGAAGAGATAATTAAGAAGATATTAGATTGTACAGAAATGGATAGACTTACATTCAAAATCAAACAGAAAGAAAAGACAGAATATTATCAAACATGGAACTTATTTTATCAATGGTTGGGAAAAAGAGGTGGAGAGTAAGAAGGGAATTTGTATTGTTAAGCAATTTAAATACCCAAACACAATGTTTATTAAGCACTAAGAAATGTAATAAATAGAACATTAATGAAATTTATTTAAAAAAAAGAAATAAATTAAATACTTCACCTCTTCTTGGTCTTTTAGTGTACACACGTGATATGGCATTGATATTAGTGTTTGCTCCTTCCTATCTGCTATATATAGCCACCACCACTCCTGTTTTTCCTATTAAGGAGAGGGAAGAAAGAGACAGCAAAGATCACAACCCTGATCTGATTTTCATCAACCAAATCTGTAACTGAAGTTTTGGAATAGAAACTGTAAATTGGCTCATTCCAAGAGAAACAGTCAAATTAAGTTCTGTTAGCTTCACTGTTACTCCATCTCATACAAAGCAAACTTTGGCCAAAGGCTCAAAGATTTCTCTTTTGACCATTTTTAGGCACACATTTGGGGAGGTGGGGGGGAGGGAGGGAGAGAACAGTTAAAATCATAGGATGTA
>JANHZT010003724.1:325673-336814 GCA_032468215.1 Stegonotus admiraltiensis | reverse complement strand
CCTATTTAAAACTCTACCTAGTGCAATATTCTATTATTGTGGAATGCTGAATACATCTGGGGGGAAAAATTGGAATGGAAGTGAAGACAATTGCCAGGCTTGAGCCACATTCTGGATTAGAACATAGAATCTGACAGCCTAACTACCGTGTTTCTCCAAAAACATGACCCACCCCAATAATAAGCCCAACCCTAATTTTTTGGGGGGTGGGCCTAATATTACCCCACTCCAAAAACAAGCAGGGGGGATGGGCGTGGCCAGCACGAGTGGTGGCACGGGTGGGGCAACTGTCCAGCTGCAGCCCACTGGCCCCTTGGGCCAGTGCAAATATCGTTTTTGCCCTTCTCTTTATGGGCGCAGCGCTTCTGCTTGTTGGGCCGCTTCCCTGAAGCCGGCAGCTCTGTGGCCAGCTGCTTTGCTTTTTCCCTCTTTTTGGGAGGCTCTCCAAAAAGCCTCGGAATAGAGACTTTTTGACAGACGGGAGAAAAATGGGGAGGGGAATTTTCCTGTCTGTCATCCATTCCTCAAGCTCAGCACAGACTGAGGGAAGGATGACAGGCAGGAACCTCCCCCTCCCCATTTTCCTCCCGTTCGCCAAAATCCTCCATTCTGAATGCTGAAGGTTTGGAATGGTGTGGTGCGTCCACGGTGCATCCAGCTCACTGAGTCTGGCCTGCTGCACCTCAAAAAACGTTAAGACCGCCTCGAAAATAAGCCCAGATGCTTATTTTCAAGTCTAAAAGAAAATAAAACTCGGTCTTATTTTCTGAGAAACACGGTAGATGTGCCGGTGTTAAGGAATGAAAATGTACTACAATGTTTTCTCACAGGGTCCTAGTTGTTTCTTTCTATTTTGTCTGAAGCAAAACTCAACAGGGCAACATCAACTTCCAATAGTCATTGAAATAGTCTGAATGGAATGATTAGGCATAATTTTGAAAAAATGCGTAACATGGTTCCAGGTATCAGACATGTGACCCTACATAGGCAGAAACTGCATTACAACAAAGTAAAACTTTTTTTGGTGAAAGTACCAATTGTATTACAGAAAGTAAAACTTTAAACATCGAAGCATATATTGGGTTAAACTGGATCTGCACCTGTCAAGCGGGCAATGTTCTTAGGGCACTAAATGGAGGCATGCCAGGGAATCAATATACACATGTGACAAGTTGAACATTAGAACAATCTTCATTATTTTAATGACTGATTACATAAAAATTCATCTAATTTATCTAAATAAATGTGAATGATCTACCAACCACTGCACACAGCCTATGGCACTGTGACTTTACAACTATAGATAAAGAAACCAGGAAGGGAAAGGCACTGCACACAATTCAAAAAAGAATCATCCAAAATAGCAAGACCATAGCCTGATTTAAAGCAGTTTATGTAATCATTATTTCTTCAAAAGTAGACATATATTTAGGTTCACATTTTATAACAAATTCCTCCTCCCTTCAGTATTTAGATGTTTACAAGAACAGAGGAACAAAAACAGATGAACTACGTGGATTATTTATATTAGCTCATGATCACAAACTAGGGTGAATTGTTAAAATCTAGTTTAATATTCTGCCAAAAACACAAAATAGAATACTAAAAAAATAACAAAGCAACATTAAATGATGGAAAACTTGACTAGTTATAGCATCTTCTTTAATCTTAACAAAATATACTGGGTATACTCTCAGTATAATGTTCTTCCACATTCTAGTGAATATGGAAATGCATAAAACAGCATAGCTGTGCATAAGAACAGCCACAGGTTTTGTACAATTTCAAGCACTATGCTAGTTAAGACTCAAAATCTATCTTGCTTTTCAGAAGGTATTACTGAGGAATTAAATGTTTAAGGCCCAAATAGAAACTATTCTGAAATTTTGCATTCACTTCATCTCCGTTCATCTCAAGCTATCTTTTTGCTGACCTCAGGAAAGTAGAGAGTGTAAACAGGATGAGTTATTTTTGACTTGGTTTCCAAGAGAGCCCGTTCTTTTCGTTGTATACTCTGTTGTAATTCTTGCCACTCCTAGTAAAAAAAGAAAAATATTCTGTTTATTTGTGTCTTTCTCAAGAAAATAACTTTTCTGATTCAGAAGAATATGTAAATTAAAATAGGAATGCAATGCATTTGTATCTTAATAATAATTTGGAAAGGAAAAGAACTACCAATTTTTAAATGCATTTTACCAATTTCATTGTATGAATAAAAACATTTTGATGGTTTACTATATTAGGACAGAAGTAGACATGTTACCGAGAAACTGGAAGCTCATATACTTTACAAAGATTTTCCAATTCTGTGTTTTACCTAATTTTATTAACTACAAAATAGTATCCCTCCCTTTACCCCCACTGAATGGACTGATGAGAATGTCTTATCATAGGAAAGGTTTTGGGTGAGATTAAATGACCATTCTGGTATTTCTCTAACAGGTAATAAAAATAAATCTTACAGCTTCGTCATCCTTGCTTTGCTTTTCATCTGGTTCTCTGTCAGAGTCTCGGTCACTGCCATCATCTTTCTCACTTAATGATTCCCGATTGGTGTCATCTTCTTCAGATTCACTTCCTTTATCAGAAACATCGTAATCATCATCCTTGACAATTTCCTAAATTTAAAAAGGGTAATTTTACATTCAGACATGCTCACAGCACTAATTTATCACAGGCGACAAATTGTAGCCAATGTTGATTGATCAATTATAAAAGCTAAGCAGGATCAAACCTGATTAGTCCTAGGATACAGATACAAACAACAACCCAGAAGAAGCCAGTGTCAAACTACCTCCAGGTTCTTTTACTAGCAACAATACAGGTGCGTCTACGCAATCACCAAGAGTTGAACTTGAGTCAAAGGATCCTTTGCCTTTGACCTATTAGATCGGGGGTATCACTCAAGGCCCAGGGGCCGGATCAAGCCCACGGGATGCTTAGATCTGGCCTGCAGGTCTGCCCTGGAAACAGCAAAGGACCAGCCCACGATGCATCTGCCAGCAAAAACGGAGCTTGGGAGGGCTGCATACAGTTGCAGGAGGACATCACAGCCAAAAATGGAGCTCGCAAGGACCACAGGCAGACCTCCCAAGTTCTGTTTTCGCTGGCAGAGGGTTGCAGGAGGCCGTTGCAGTCAAAAATGGAGCTTGGGACCACCACAGGGGCACCTGACACAAGTGTGTCAAGCTGGCCATGCCCACCCTGCCACGCCCAGCCCGGCCCCCCAAGGTCAAACACAACGCTGATATGGCCCTCAATAAAATTGAGTTTGACACCCCTGTATTAGATTATTTCAACTCATGAATATGTTGTCTTTATTAGCCTCTTCCTTAGCTTGCTTTGGATAATCACCTATAGCAAAATTTAAGACGTTCTCTAATTTAAAAATAAAATAAAATAAAAATAAAGGCACGCTACCAAATGATACTGTACTTAAAACAGGAAGGATATGCATAAAGAACCTCTTTTCTTCATTACTTATCAAGATTTCATAATGCTCAGCTACTGTATTCTATAGGCTACAATTAACCAATATGAAATTTAGTCTATGAGTTCTAAACAGAGGTGTTAGGTCTCATAGAAATCAAATTATTTTGCAGTTTACAATCCACACATAATTTTGCTTGGTATTGTTCTCCATTCTTCATTAAACTACAAACTGGTCCACAGTTTCTCTGAAATTTAAGTACTTCAACACGCCTGAAAACAAAAATCCCAATCCATTTCAATTGACACATACATTCCCAGCAACCCCATTAGCTTGTTTTTGCTTCAGCTGCTTTGTTTGTAGCAAAGGAGCAGGAGCTGGCTTCTTTTTCACAAGTTTTTTCTTCTTTGATTTGGAAGTCTTCTTTGCTCCTTTGTTCTTCTGCTGCCATCCTTTATTCTTCGATTTATTAAGGTCTCCTTGCTGCAAAGGTAGTAACATTTAAAATGGTTACACTTCAGTCCTTGAGCCACCCAAGTGCTTTAAGTATACAGAAATTAACGCAGACCTTTTAATATCAGGCATTGGTGGATAAAAGCAACTGACCAGGGCACCACTAATATCTATGGGCATCTCTAGAGGGAACAGCTGGCTCTACAGAAGCTGGCTCACAGTTATCACAAGTACACCACCAGCAAAGCCCCACCTGGCTATCATTTCATGTATGTTTAACATACAACTATCTTCTCAACAAAAGCCGCTGAATACTTTACACAAAGTTTATGTTATAAACCAGGGGTCCCCAACCGCCAAGCTACAGACTAGTACCAATCCATAGCCTTCTAGGAACTGGTCCGCATAGGTGGAGGTGAGTAGCAGGGCAGCGAGCGAAACCAAAACTATTCCCCCACCCCAGTTAGTAGAAAAATTGTATTCCATGAAACCGATCGTTGGTACCAAAAAAGTAGGGGACCGCCTGTTGTAAGCACAAAAATCAGATTAATATTAATGTTAATTTTATTTATATTTAAATAAAATTAAATAAAAAGATTAAATTAACCTTCCAAATGGTTTTACCTTCCAAGGGTTAAAATGATCATAAGTTATTTGGCAATCTTGCAATTTAGCAACAGGACTCATTTCAAAGAGAAAACCTCGACAGTTACTAAACAAACTTCAAGGAATTACAACACAACCATCCACACCTATGTTTTGAACTTACGCCATCCTCTGCAGGCTGTTCTTCAGCTGAACAGGTTGACTGTTCCTTCTCAAACACTTCCTGAATAAAGGGAGAAATAAATTACCTTAGTCTCTCTGTATCAACATGAAAAACTGATCAATTAAACATTAATAATGAACAGAAAGTGAAACATTGGTTCGTATTTCTCAAGATGAAGAATCCAGTTATTAATAGAGGGAAATTTCAATCAGTCTAGTCATTGGTGGAAAGACTACAGGCTCCTGAGATATTTTTCAATTTAATTGTAAATAACTGTTGAAAACAAATATGCAAATGGAAGCATTAAGGAACAGAGTGTGCATATGACTTAGATTAAGAGTTGGTCTGAAATGTCAGAACTACATTTGCAGTTGTCTGTGGAGATTCTCAGTCATCTTGGTCATAATTGTCTCAAAGGTGTCTTTCGAGAGAGCACCTTTGAGACATACATTTGCAGTTCTTTTTACATATTTATTGAATTTTTATGTTGCCCATCTCACTTATGATTCTGAGCAGCATACATTTCTTCTTTTTCTTTCTTTCTTTTGTCTAATTTAAAATGAAGGAGAAGGTGTCTTCATTATCAGTGTTGTAAAGGAACTGCAAGAATATCATACAGGTAGATCTACTATAGATCGCCCAGAGATCTACTTTTTGAACATATGTGAAGATGAATGAGTGTTACATCTCTCAGCTGATAAACGCACATCTGCAAACTATGCTATTAAAAAAAGATAGACAGAAAGATTATTTCATTTAAAAAGTCAAGAAGCACAATACTGTATATCCTTCTCAGTTATCTGCATTTCCAAAAAGGCATTAACAGCATCCACTTTCACAAAGTGAAAAGTGAATGTAAAATCTTTTGTTCTAATGCTAAGCAAAAAACATTTTAGAGATGTGAGTTGTAAGGGAGAGGCAAAAAAAAACCCTGTATCTCTTTTTAATCAGGAGAAGTTTCTTTACCTACCATTGAATTACCTATTTAGCACAAGTACTTGTAACTTTTTCTTGGATACCGAAGGTCTCTCCCCATCCCACATCACCTTTGATAACACAAAAGCTGCATTTGTGCCCTGTTGAACTATGGCAGATTATCAAACCACAGTTCATGGTTCCATAAAAACTGACCCAGGAATACTTAAGACAGATGGGGTAGGGGGAACTTTTTAAGAACAGCTAAGGACTAAATTATTAAGTGCTCCCCAAACTATTTACTGGAAACTTGATTGCAGGATTATTCTATCTGGAAGGGACAACCAGGCCACAAATAACATTAGATTCTGTTTTACATTTTAACAGAATCAGATGATATTTGGGGCCCTAGTTGTCCCTATATGGCATAATATATTTGTCTATTATAATTATTTATATATTTCCAATTCTTGTCCATTGAAACAAAGCTTTAGATTTGGCACAAATCAGATTGAGCTGTTTTCTGAGTCATTAGACTGGGATCTAGAACAAATCCTGTAATCGGTAAGTATGTCTAATTTAAAGCAGAGGGCTTCAAATTCAGAAGTTTCCCTTCATATACCACATAAAAAAGCCACAAGTGGGGATTTTGGCATGAACTGAGGTCATAGGGAATTCCACAGCCTTGTGCAGTTTGCTTCTTGATGCATTCAGGGATATCACCGGATATAGCATAAATAAACCCAAGAACAGTGCGTACCAATATAAATACTTACTGCCATTGTCTGTCTTGTCAAGGTGACCAAAACTGTGACTAGCGATCCTACAGTGATGTTATTACTGTCTTCATCATCCAAAACTGAAATAAAGGTTCCCCAATTATATAGCTTTCTTGTGAATAGGTTTTACTCAACTTTTAAATGCATGACTCAAAAAAGCTAATTTTTTGCAGCTTGAGCTCTCATCTGGATTTTATCCAACCATCTCATTTAATGATAAAACTCAAAGGACCTTAAAGATACATCACAAGCAGCTGCAGATTGAAGGACAAAGGAAGAATGCCAGACTATACAAGAAAAGAGGCTTTTGATAGCTGCTCAAAGACAAATTTGTATATATTCAATTTCTACTTCAAAGACTCTGCACAGAATCCTCTTTTTAAAAAGTTTAAAATGCATACTTTTGAATAAAGGTGTGTAAAATGTTCCAAATCTGGACTATATCATATTTGAACCATCTCTGTTTTCAGTCTTGAAATAGTTGCTTTGCGCTCAAAACAGTTTTGCATTCAAAATGTGGCGTTTCATACTTGAGCCGGGTATTTCAAATTCCAAACATTTTGAATTCAAATTGTTATGTGCACTCCTATTTTGGAACTAAAGGACTTTAGATAGCTCAATGTATAATATAAAAAAAATAACAAAGGAATCTAAAACTGTATTTTTAGTACTGTATCTCCCTGGCATCGTCTGATGACTGCCAGATGTGCAGGACTGCAGCATTGATTATACCTTCCATATAAACTGGCATCAGATAAAAAAAATCCAACATATCTGAAGGGAAACACGTTGGGACAGGCTGGTCTGAATAATGGTCTAGGTTGCAAATGAATAGTAAAATAAGGCAAAGATAACCTATCAAATCACATAAATGGAATTAGCATGGTGTTAGAGATCACACTGAATTCCTTAATTTAACTGTTTAGAAAATCAAGCCACTTCTTTAAAAACAAATCTTTAAAAAGTAATAGTAAAAGCTTCAATTAAGCAAAGGTAAACAGGTTTAATGGATTAAGGAAAAAGAAAGACATTCAAATTTCTTTTTAAAATTATCAAATTTCCTCACAGGAACTCTTTAACAAGTAAAAGGGACTATATCCTCAAGTGATACTGATCAACATCTACAGCTTCATGTGTACTTAGGTTTAAAAATGAATTGAATGACTACTGCCCATTTAGATCAACCAAGCTTATTTTAATGGGTACATTTTTAAAAATCAAATAAAATTTGATGCGTTAATTCTGGGAAACAATGAATCCTTGTTTCCTCCTAGTAGGGGAGAAAGATGCATTATCAAAACGGGTACGTGTGCATGCCTGTACATACTGTACATATCCATCCCCCAATGAGTGTTCAAAAACTCAGAAAAGTAAACAAACCCAGGAACACGAACAGAAAATAAGACCAAGAAAAATGTTTAAGGTTTCTACTTAAAATCTGTGTACAAGCAGTGAATTACTACAAATGCAATGCTATGTATGACTAATTTATAATCTATATCAGGCTGGTATTAATTCAGTCTATTCCTGAAAGCAGCTCAGGCAAGAGGTTGTTTACACACCAGCTAGCATTAATTGAACATGGCTGTGTCAAAATTTGTCATGATTTATATGAGAAACACTTAGTAAGCTGCGTTCTTCCATCACAGTTGCGGTACACAGAATATTTCATTCTGAACCATTTTGAATATGAAATTTCGCAACATTCTCATTTCAAAAATAAAACTGTTGTCTTAATATCCTTCTAAATCAGGGCTATCAAACTTGCGGCCTACAGGCTGGATGCATCACACACTGGGCACGCCCAGTTTAGCGAAGTGGGGGGAGAAGTTGTGATATGTCATGTGATGCCGCTGTGACGATACAAGTTTGACACCCCTGTTCTAAACGATTCAAGCTTGAAAACCATCGGCTAGGAAGCATTTTATACTGAGAATAGCTTTTTCAAGCTTGAAACCCTTCTGCAGTGCTTGGAGTAGCCTGTTCCATGGCCAGAGTGGTTTCATATTTGCAAATAGGGCAATTTGGGAAATTCCAACCTTGAAACATTTTTCACAGCCCTTGTCCAGACTTATACATATTAACCTGTCAACATGGAAGCTTATTATGTCCTCTTTATTTGACCCTCAAATCTAAGACAGCCAATGCCAGAGATCTCAAAATTCCCAAGGGATTAACAATGTAAATTCACTATTATTATTAAATATATAGCATTAATTTGATAATAGGAATCCTGATCAACTCACTAAGACAGCACACACCACCTACCCTGGGGTTTTATATCCATGATGATATGTGGAAAACTGCCAAGGACAGCCATAACTTCTTCATATTTTTCATCTTCAAGAAAGTGTAGTAAATTGTGACGATCTGAGGCTTTCAAACTCACCAAGTCTTGGATAGATTTAATTTTGTACTGTTTTCATTAAGCAAAACAAAACATACAGTTCTAAGTATTAGACATGAATGATGAAGAATATAAACTGTATCAAACATCAAGTTTGCTTTTACTTTAATTATTACAAAAACATATTGCAAAATATGTTGAATCACTATATGTGATTCTCTGGAAATGGAGCAATGTTTAATTAATTAAACATAAAGATCAACTGGATAATCACTGAAATCAAATGAGAGAGGAGACAGGAAGGTAGGAAATGAACATTGCTTCCTTTTTCCCATCCACGCTTCCCTAGTCAACTCAATAACTAGCCTCAAATTGTCAAACTTCTATCTACTTTATATTCCACCTTTCCATCTACTCAGAAATGCCATTTGCTAAAAAAACAAAAAGCTAAGCATCATCAGTTGACAGTAAATTTGCACTATAAAAGGCTCTGCAGCAGTAAGTAGCATTCTAGCATTCAAAGTCAGGTTAACGTCATGTGGCTGGTGATAGTTTTATCAGAATGAGTGATTAGTAGCTCTGAGACGCTTAACAAGTACAGGTAGGCATAGACTTATGACAGATTGCTTCAGGATGAACTACAAAAAAGCTATTTACAACACCTCAAAGTTATGACTCTCTTCTCTCTCTTCCCCCCCCCCGTCTCTCTCTCTCTCTCTCTCTCTCACACACACACACACACACACACACACAGAGATAAGGAGGGGGGAGAGGGGAGAAAGAGGGAGAAAGGGAGAGGGAGAGGGGAGAGAGAGAATTGCATTTCAGGTACTTTGCAATTGGCTTGCATTTACGATCGGTTGCAACATCCCACAGTGGCATGACAAATTTGTGACATTTTTTTGCCAGTTTCCAGGAGAAAACAGCAAAAACTGCCCCATTGGATATGCTGGATTCATTTAACAACCAATTGTTTCATCAAACAACCACTTGATTTAACAACCACAATGATGAATGTCATAAGAACAGTCATAAAATCAAGTCTGCAAACCTGCCTCAACTTACAACCACAACAACTTGCAACCAAAATTCCAGGCTCCACTGTGGTGTTAAATTGAGGACTACCTGTAGCTGTTTGCTTTTGGGCCAACAGTTATTGTAGACTTTTTTTTATTACTTTGAAATATAATCCTTTTCGTCAAAATTTTGTATGCATTTGTTTGGGTTTTTTTATCTTAACTTTTTATTTTATAAGTCAAGGCAGCAAATATACATAATGTTCCTATTTTCCCCACAGTAACAACCTTGTGAGATGGATTGTGCTGAGAGTGTATAACTGGCCCAAGGTCACCCAGATGGCATTTATGCCTAAAGTGGGACTAGAACTCATACTCTCCTAGTTTCCAGGCCAGTTCCTTAACTATTACACCAAACAATCAAGTGTCTCAAAGAATAAACATTTTCCAGAATGTGGTCAGATCAAATGAGTTCTAAGAGGCTACAGATCATCTCAACGTCTTCTACCTTTTTATGATTAGACACCCTTCGGAGATTATCTTCTTCAATATGTGGGAGTTGAAGGAGTGGAGACTTAAACTGCTGAAGCCCTTGGACAGTCATCTGAGAAAGTTTCATGCAGTTTTCCAAAGAAGCCAATGAGGGAGCACGAAATTCTCTTTCTGGGGGAGAAACATAGGGAAATATTTATATTCAATTGTCAGTATTAATTAGCGATATACAGTACAGGTAGTCCTCAAATTACAATGGTAATCAGTACCAAAATTTCCACAACTAAGCAATGCAGTCATAAAGCACAATGTCATGTGACCACACTGCTTATAATTAAGCAAGGAGTGTGCATCATTAAACCATCTCCTCCTTGCAACTTCCTGCCAATAACCAAAGTCAGCAGGGAAGCTGGCAGAAAATTGAAAATCCCAGGCAACTCACAAACAAGTCAGCGGAGAAGGGGGGAGGCTGCTGCCAAGTGCGTGAGAGTAAGCAAGTGACCAGGACAAGTGCGTGAGTGGCCGAGGAGAGATGGCATGAGTGCAGCGGGGCCTGGAGGAAGGTGCATGATTGGCCTGGAGGTGCAGCACAAGGGCGAGGTTCAGAGAGAGAGTGTGAGGTTGTGTGGGTGTCCGATGTGGCTAGGGGAGGCTTACCCAAGCAACTTGCAACCTTCCCTGCTAGCTTCCCCATTGACTCAGCTTGTGGGAAGACAGCAAGGAAGATCACACATCACGATCATAAGACGCTGCAACCATTGTATGTGCCAGCCAGTTGCCAAGCACCCACATCAGGATCACGTGACTGCAGGAGTGCCAAGACTGCCGGAATTTCAAGGACTAGTCGTAACCACCCACTCATTCAGCATCATTGCAACATCAAATGGTTGCTGAACAATTTGTCATTCACTGAGGACTACCTATTGTACACTTCATGCAA
>JANHZT010003724.1:280941-302382 GCA_032468215.1 Stegonotus admiraltiensis | reverse complement strand
TCCCCTAATTCTAGATCATTCAACCACTGTCCAGAGACAAAAATCAGATCCAGAGCGTTTCCCCCGATGTGAGTGGGGCCAGTAACTAACTGGGTCAGGTCCAAGGCTGTCATGTTTTAACTTTTCTATCTCTAAAAATGGACAATACATAGTTTGTATTGAAAACCTGCTAATGGCATTATAGTTACAAAGGAATTGATGCTTGCAGGCATTTAGGGACATACTGTATAAATACCTCTTTTACAGATTCCTTTTTCCTTCTATAAATTGTTATGCTGCATCTGTAAAACTGCATGGAAAATATAAGAAAGCACCAATCAGAGTGATTAATAGCACTGGGGAATTAGCACCTGCCTTGTATATGGATTGTTATGGGGTTGCTATCAGTGGTGGGTTTCTATTGGTTCACCCTGGTTCGGGCAAACTGGTAGCAGCAGGGGCAAGAGGCTCCGCCCACCTGCCCGGATGTCATCACAGATGCTGTACACATGCGCAGAAATGCTGCACGCAAGTGAAGCGAGCAAGCGCATGCATGCGCTCACAGTTCCAAACCAGTAGCAAAACTAAGTGAAACTCACTACTGGTTGCTATGTCTTCTCTAAAGGACTATAGGCTAGAACTGAAAAATGAAGGCACAACCAAGAAGAAAACAAGAACAATCCACTTCTATGTTGTTGTCAAAAAAAGTCTATGAATTCATGAAGAACTTAATCCTTACTTAAACACTTGAGTCTGACCATTCCCAGTCTTTGCTCCACAGACAGGCTAAGACGAGTGCCAGAATTCCCAACTGAGAAAACTCCTGCCAGACTGAAGATTCTGAAGGCTGTCATTTCAAACTTTTGAGTTATGAGATTGAGGAAAGTTGTATTAATAGACACTTGGTGTGTTCCATTTGCCAAGAAATGGCCAGCTGCAGTCATGGAAGAGTTTTAAATTGTTTAGGAAATAACTTATCAAAATCTTCTGAAATGTGCTAAAGATAACCGTGGTAAAGGGATATCTTACCGACTATAGTCAGTGAGATATTCTATTTTAAAATAATGAAAATAAACATACTACTACAAGTAAAATATTTGGGGGGGAGAAAATATACATAAGTATGTTTATTTTAGGAGTGCTTATGAGTTTTACATAATTTAAGTAATTCCAAATATTTATTGAGGTTTTCTCAAATTGTATACAGTAACCAGTCAACATCAACTGTCAAATATGAGAAAATACCAGTGGATTTACTAAAGAGAAAAGAATCACATTTCTCTTCCATCTAAAGGTTAAAATTCCTCACTTTACTGACATGCATATGGTATGTACGCACACACACTGTGTCTTGATATGCTGCAAGTATATGTGATTTGGACAACATGTTGTGATAGTGGCAAATATGTTGAGAAATCCTGAGTTACATAGAATAGCATGAGTACACTTGGTTATGCTTTGGTTATAAGCATAACCAAACTCAGCTTTGGTTATGCTTATTGCATATTGCTGAAATGTGCCAGTCCTTACTTGCACAGCCCTTACACCAAATGCAGTATGTCGTGGCACAAGCACGGCCAAGAAATAATTAGAGAACAGATTGGAGATATAGGGTTACAAAACAAGTTAAGCCATAGGAAAAAGATCTCCCAACCATTAAGAGAAATACAGCGGTTTTGCTCACACCTGCAAAACATTTGTACTCAGTTACATGCTCCAATTATAGATGGGCCTTTTCCAGGGCTTGCTTTAAAGCTCTCCACTCGGGCATCTTGGAAGGCAGCTTCTAAAACATCCCAGGATTGCAAAGGCGCAGTACTCATGTAGATCAAGTATCATTGAATCCATGGAATATGGTTTTTTTTTCTAGAGTGAACCTTTTATACAACTTTTTTAAAATCTTCCAAGTTGTACTGAAAATTTAATGTACCGTAAATTACAGCTGATAAAATCCTAAAGTTGCCTAAGCTGCAGAAAAATTTTGCAACTTTGCAACGTGGGTATGCTATAAATAGTTTATAATCACAGGTCAGAATGACTATCTGCAGAGTTAACCTTGTTTATGTATGGAAATAGCTGAGCCTTTTAATATTAGTTTATTAGTATTTCTTGTATTGGATCTGAAGTTGGTTTTCTAGTCAATGATTTCAATAAAGTTTTGATTTGATCTGACATGGGCACAAACTAGGCCACACCTTTTCTATCTTAGTAAGCAAAACATTTAGTACCTACGTAGTAAATAGTAAAACATTGTGAAAGTCCCCATCGACCAAAGCCATGCTGGGCAATAGAAGCCAGTATTCACAATATCATCTGGTAAAAACTACAGCATATACCAAATTGTGATTTGGAATATAAAGGAATAAATGTTGATAAGCATGAATTAATTAATGGGTTTTATTTTTTAGAAAAATAAGTGCATTATATACCTGTGAAACTAAAAAAATGGACTCAGGTATAAAAGATCTGAATGAAGTTGGCCAGATCTTATACAGTGGACTTGATCAACACATGCAGCAGAGAAATGAAGATGTAGGTTTAATTATGACTGAAAGATTGAGTTGTATCTCAGAAAGTATGAAACATATTTTAGCAGCATATAGTAATATAGGGATGGGCCTGTGTGCCAGCTCTTTGGGATATGATATATTATTTGACAGAGTCTAAACAATACAATTAACCTAGAAGTTAAATAATAAGGAGCAAGGCTAATTTCATCGCAATAAGGATAAGATCAGTAAGAGTTCAATTAGCATTACATTTAATCTGCATGAAGTAACTCTTGTGTAGTAGCATGAGGTATAAGAATAAGTAAATGTTAACCAAGATTGTTATGTCTTTCAAGATTGAAGATTTGTATCTTCAAAAGAAGTTTTAAATGTGGAGCAGTCAGAAAAAAAGTGAAACAATCTGGAAGAAAAGTAAAACACTGTGGGAAAAGATACAAGCGTTAGAAAGTAGATTAATCTGCTAACAGAATGAATGGAAGGTTGACATAAGAAAAGAAGGCGTGGAAAATGTTTTCAAACAGGTTGAAAAAATAAAGTAATGTTATAGAGCAGTGGTTCTCAACCTTTTCTTCATCACAGAGCCACTTTACCTTTTGTGGCCACAGAACATGGTCCGGGCTCCTCAAGACTTAACTCAAGATTTAAATCATAACATTTTTTTCAAGCCTTCATGGACCCATTATGACAACATCACAATGGGTCCATGGACCACAGGTTGAGAACCACTGTTACAGAATGCCAGAGAAATGGGTGGAATTATGAAAACCTGAAATATCATAACTGATAACTTGAAAAGGCTATGGATGACAAATATATATATAGTCAGGTGAAGAGGGCTAAAAAAGAAACCTCCAGCAAAGTGAATGGGATCAAAAATAAGGGTGGATAAATGTTTTGGGAGGGGAAATATGATGCAATGCTAAATGGTTCTAGAGTTTGTATGGACCTTCTAGTGATGTATTGAAGAACGGAATTGAAGCAAACTCTGGAAAGATTAATACCCAAGAAAAATGACTAAAGAAGATGACATAAATGTTGTAAAACATTAAAATAAAACCTGTAAGGTTTCAGATGTAGCTAGTGCATCTGGATCAATTCAAATATGGATGTAGTTTGCTTATGGAGTGATTGTGTAACTTGTTAAATATGTATGGAGACTGCATCTGTGCGTCAAGACTGAAAGAAAGCTATTGTTCTCTATACAAATAGAAAGAGGAACACAACAATTATAGTGGGGGGGTGTTAGTTTGCTAAACATACCTGGGAGCTTGTTTGGCAGAATGTTGTTCAAAATGGTACAAAGTGTGAGAATGAGTACAATTTCAGAAATGCAATGTTTATTGTACAGAGGGTGTACAAACCAGGTTTTGTTCTGCAGGAGGTAATGTATGAATGTGAGGCTGTGTATGTGTATAGTTGAAGATTGGTTGTTGAATGCAATAAGCAATATGTAAGTAAATCATGCATGATAATAAATGGAATGCCTTACATATGGGTCAATATTGAGCGGGATATAAGACAAGAATACATACTTTTCTTTGGTTGTTTAATGTATTTATGAATAAATGTATGAAGGGTGCTTTTGATTATGTTTGTGGTGCCTTGTTTACATAGATAGCACAGCTAGTCAAGAGGATGCAAAAATAATAACATGCATACAGTGACATAATAATACAAACTTCACATGTTTGTACCAAGACTAGACTGAATTAGCTAATTCACTGGATTTGTGTCATGACATAATAACATGCTTTTTGTCATTTGCCTCCCTGAGGAGGCTTATGGTTGTTTAAGAAAGTACATTTATATGCATATGATGCTGTGTTGTAGACTGAGGATTTGGATTATTTCCAGCAAATGTTAGATAGATTGTATGTTGCAACAAAGAGCATGGTTCTGAAAGTATCAAAGGCCACTGGTTATTTGACAAGGAAAGTGAAATGAACAGTTGCAACCTATTACCAAATAGAGGGGGAAAAGTAGATAAGAGAAATATGTACATCTTGTAGAATATTTACTAAAAGGGGAAACATGTATGGAGAAATTTTAAGACATACAAGTGCAAAATAACGAACAGCATGTATATATCATGAGGAAGGAATGTTGAAAGAAGTAAAAATTAGTATGTATAGAATTGTGTTTTTGCCCATTTGGTTTCATGGAAGTGAGAGTTGGGTATATCAAGAGGGCCAAAAACTGAGATAAATATAGTTCGAATGAGTTACTTTTTTAGTTTGCATGTGATAAATAAATAAAAAATATTAAAATTTTGCAGCCTATCTTGACATGGGGTTACTCTAGACAGCTAAAATGAATGAGTGCTGAATTAATGCAGATTTAATACAAAAGAGAGTGACCGGTATAAAAAGTGCATTGGTGCGGTTTTGTCATATAGAGAGAATGGATGAGTGATTTGCAAAATGAAAGGAAGAGTCAATGGGTCAAGGATAACTGAGGAGCTAATGAGATTCTCCAAAGAGAAGGGCGAGACATTTCAGAACCAAAAAATAATAATATTTGGGGAGATGTATGGATGTGGTAGAAGCAACTTATGGAGATGTTGAGGGTACGGTATTGGTAGAAATTAGATTGAGTTATACAGTACTGTATTTTCTTCTCCTTATCTCATGGCATTAACTGGACAGGGGGACCTTTACTAATTCTTTCCCTGCAGCATTTTGCACAGTGTTGGTGATGCAAAAAAAGGAAGAGTGCAGTGGCAGTATGTGTTTGTGTGCATTTTATAACTGAGTCATAAAGACCTGGATTTTAAGAAGTATGTGTATCAAATATGATTAACAAAGCCTTTAATCTGAAGTACATTAGAGAACAATTTTGCTATAATTTTAATAGAATCTTCAGATTAGGGAGCTGAACTGTTACAGTATGATAACAATACCAACTTCTTTGTTGATAATAAGCTAAACTGACTCCTAAAAGGAAATCTGATTATAGGATTCCTCTAATGAATAAAATGCTTTGTTTCTGGGTAAAACATATGCTTTGGATATATTGTTAGACGAAAAAGAAATCCCCCACCAAGGAAACATGTGCTGCTGAAGAAAAGAGCTTATTATACCTGTGATAGGTCAAAGTCTGCGGGCCTCTAGCTTATGGTATTATGGCAGATTACAAGAACATTCTGTTGTATTAGTCAGAATGTTTCCAGACATCAAGAGCAGGAAGCTGTGCACTAACAAATTACCCTTGCTTTGACTTTTCCCCCTTTAGGTCTTGTGATAGGTCAGCTGTTGATGGCATCCTCCTGCCCATTCACAAGATCACATGGCAGAACCTCTTTCAATGAACAGCTGAGGGCTTTGAGATGAAGAACCATCTTTCTCAGCTGAAGAGTCTCTTTTGTGACAGGGCACGCTTACGCTAGACCGAAACCACAGGCGCCCATCACTGGCCCTAAGGAAAAAGGAAGGAGCAAAATAATCGTGCCAGATGACTCTTTGGGAAAGAAAATATTCCAGCCAGAGAAAAATGAGAATGAAACACAACAATAAAATCAGATGTGACAGACGAAAGAAAAAATAAATAAAACAGAATACACCTCCCATTGTATAATGAATGGCATGTGCTAGATCAGTTGTTTGGCACTAAGTGAGAGTCACTGTGAAGCTTGGTTTACACATTACATTAAGCCATAATATGTTTGATTTTAGTTTAGGTTTGTTGGAAGAACTATCCATCTGGTTCAGTTCCAAGCCAGGAGAAAGACACTGTAAACATGGAGGCCAGAGGTGGGTTTCAGCAGGTTCTGACCAGTTCTGGAGAACCGGTAGCGGAAATTTTGAGTAGTTTGGAGAACCGGTCCCCGCCCCATCTATTTCCTGCCTCCAAAGTCCCAGCTGATCAGGAGAAAATGGGGATTTTGCAGTAACCTTCCCCTGGATTGGGGAGGGAATGAAGATTTCACAGTATCCTTCTCCTGGTGTGGGGTGGGAATGGAGATTTTACAGTAACCTTCCCCTGCCACACCCACAAAGCCACACCCACAGAACCGGTAGTAAAAATTTTTGAAACCCACCACTGATGGAGGCTGATTGGAAAGATGGTTTAATGGTGAAGCAGAACCACCAAGCACATGTGATTCTGGTAGCTAACCACATGGAGTTGAGAGTGGGGTTTTTTTATATCTTCTCTTGGGCTTTGCACTTGAACTTCCTGTTCCTGTGCAAGAACATGCATTCTATTGGCTGTTGTAGGTGTCATACCTCTGTAGGTTGTCTGAGCTCTCAGGTTTGGTTGAAGTTTGGACTCTGATGCAATGTCCTTAGCAGATTATGCAATGTAGTGAGGTCTGCTGCTAGTGGGTTAATCCTATTATGTTTTGAAGGGTCATGCCTTAATCTCATCACCCTGGAGCTAAAGGCCTTTTGTCTTGTAGATAGGCTGGCCCAGTCCTGCTGGGGCTATTAAGAAAGACTTGGGGACTGTTTTCTGTCTTTAAAAACATATTTCTCCTTTAGGGAAATACAATATTCTGCCTTTTTAAAATATTTCTCAAAATATTTCATTCTTCTGGAAGGGGGTGGCTTCCCATAGGTTAGAAGTACCCATCCACTGAGATCTGTAAGCCGTGTTTAGACATATTTATGGCTTAATCTGGTAAACTGTGGTTAAGAAAATCACGGGACTAACATCATTTCTGAACCCACATAATTAACTCAAAATGCTTGTGTGGCTGTCACTGCTTCTCTGTACTGTATATTGGGCTATCAGAACAACCCATAGATGGCAGCAGAGAGTGGGTTTTCTGTATCCCTTTGCTGTCCATTTTTTTATCTTTGTAACCCAATTCTCTTGCTATTTTAGATTGAAATTCATACTGAGTATAGGTTATAAACTGCTGCAGGAAGATCAACATAATGAACTTTTCTTTATGCCTCCAAATGCTGGCTTCCCTTCCATTCCCAGACAGGAGACATACGGCTGTGCCAATTGGGGAAGATGAGATTTGTACTTTACGTTGGCACCGTGCTAGGAAAATGTCATTTAAGGTGACATAATTTGTAGAAATTAATGCATAAAATCCTATTAGCTGCAAATAAAGTCCCAGAATAACCTTTAGATCTACCTATTTCTATCAGATATTTGTCTTCAGGATGCATTTTCTTAAAAATTGCATGCAACTTTGCTTTTAAATATTCTTAAGTACTGCATATCTGAGATATTGTTTCTTAACCTTTGTAATGGGACATTTGTAGTGAAATACACGTATCAACATAGATTACAAATTACTTAACAGCTTATTCCATTAACTCTTACCAGCTCAAAGTAATAATTTTTCTAGTCCATGCCCTGCATTATGTTTTTGAACTACCTGAATTTGAAACAATTTACCACCAACTGTTCAGACTGTTAGATCCAGAGGACCTTCCCTTGATTTGGCATGTTTTTCTTTGAAAGGAAATCATCAAAAATATAAAGCATTTGCAATCTTCCAAGGTTTATAATTCTACAGATTTGTCATAGCTAGCGGCAAATAACTTAAATGTTTCAGTGCATTTACCAGATCAAATGCAACTCACCCCCACCAAAAAAATTGACACAGAACTTGCAATGCCCAAATCACCTCCGTGTTCCATGTGAAAAATAACTTGCGCTCCTCATCTTGTTCCTTCCCACATGCTGAACTGAGATCTGGAATGTGCGGGAGAAGAGAAAAGCAGTTCCCTACAGAACTGAAAGAGCTCGGATAGATCAAATAATGAAAGGAATGGTTTCATCAAGTATCTACAGGTAGTCCTCAACTTATGACTGGCCGCTTAGCGACTGCTCAAAGTTGCAACAGAAAGCTACTTACAACCTGGTTTCAAAGTTACATTCGCTGCAGCATTCCTTGTGGTCATTTGCCCGTACGACTGACTGCAGGAACGCTACAGCACCACCAACCCCACTTATCTTCCCCCCCAACCCATGCCACCAGCTCCCCACAAGTCTTGGGCCTGCTTCCCACCCCACCAGATCCTGTAGCTCCCTCTACTCAGCCTCCCCCCAACCCCCATTGTGCACTTACCTTTTAAAGATTTCTGAAGAGCTTCGGATATTGCATTAGGGAAGAAAGACTGCCCCTCCATCCCTTGGCATCCCTAGGCCACGTGGCTGCATCCCAGAAACAGGTACCATTTACAGAGGACTACCCGTAACTTACAACTTTGCCACTACAACAGATTCTTTATGAGTTCTTCTGGATAATTCTCTCATATCCAAACTCTTTAATTTTTACAAAACTGCTCACTGTAATATGGTATGCGGAAGCAGTATGAGTTTCTGGCCAAGGAAATGGATGATTCTTGGAACAGGAAAACTATAAATTTTATAAAACAGTATGTGTTTTGTGGTTTACTGTGTTTTATTCAGGTTCTTCTGCAGCTGAAGAGAAAGAAGCATTCAAGGAAATGAGAAGAGTAATTCTGGGCAGATTGAAAATCACCAATTTACTCAAGAAGAGTCAAGTTCAAGGAATTCAGGTAGCAGAGGACTCGGAGCCATAGAATAGAATAGATGTGAACCTCTTTGTGTCAGCCATGTTTTGTTTGTGACCACCACTTCCCCAAACTCCATTTGTGAGTATTAAATGGGCAGGGGGAAAACCAGGGAACAGCCATATACAATCAATCCTTTGAGAACAAACCAGTGGTGGGATTCAGCCAGTTTGCACCTATTCGGGAGAACCAGTTGTTAACTTTCCAAACAGTTCAGAGAACCGGTTGTTAGAAGAAATCTTATTTTGGTTTTTTTCCCCCACTTTACAGGGCTAATCCTGTAAGGAAGGCAAGAAGGAAACATTCTGGTGTTGTTTCTATCCTAATCTTTATTGCCCTGCTTACAGAAACTGCCTCTCTGGTTAACCCTTATTACATTGTAACAGCTAAGGCGAAGCGCCCATCGATGTGAGTGATGTTGAGTTGGCCACGCCCACATGGTCACATGACCACCAAGCCACACCTACCCAGCTGGTCATTAGGGCAGAGAACCGGTTGTTAAATTATTTGAATCCCACCACTGGAACAAACTATACATGGGATAAAAGTGGGGAGATTAGATAACCCCTTATCCAGTGGTGAAATCCAAATTTTTTTACTAAGGGTTCTGTGGGCGTGGCTTGGCGGGCGTGGTGTGGCTTGGTGTGCGTGGAAGGGGAAGGATACTGCAAAATCTCCATTCCCACCCCATTCTGGGGCCAGCCAGAGGTGGTATTTGTCTGTTCTCCGTACTACTCAAAATTTCCGCTAACAGTTCTCCAGAACCTGTCAGAACCTGCTGGATTTCACCCCTGCCCTTATCCTTTCCAGACAAAATCTTTTCCCCTCTGAAAATATGCCTGACAATGATTGCTCTTTAAAGATAGTCTATTCTTTTGAAGGTATAAACAAAGATAATTTTTTGAGGATGAAATCTATAGGTAAGATTCCACTTTCTCTGATTCAAATTCTTTCCAAGTTGGGGATGCAGCTTAGTTTGCTACCCAGTTTTCTGCCCAGAGCTATTTCTAAATTAGCACTGTATTTACTGTGTTGATATAAACCTCTCCTTACATTTGAAAAGCTAATTAGGATCTAAGGTTCAGTTCATTGACAGCAATATTGTAGCACCTGATCATAATAATGGCACCGTTTGGTCCTATAACACCTCTTATTCCCAGCCCGTGACTTTATATGTGCTTCCGAGAAAAGGCATTGAAAAAAAGCCATTGATCTGATTCCTTAGTAGATGAGAGCAAAAGGTTCTCTTTATATTTAATCTCTTCCATGCTTTGCATTGCATGGAATAAAGCATTTTTAAAAATAACTCTGCAGGTGTTCAAGCATAATGCTTTGAGAAACAAATAATTGTTATGTACCATCATATACATTTATTCCTCCTGTAGCACTCTAGTGTTTGTGCCTGAGTTTCCCATAATCTCTTTAGATATCTGTTATGAAGTTACTTGATTATAGAGCAGGGATGTCCAACTTTGGCAACTTTAAGACCTGTGAACTTCAACTCCCAGAATTTCCCAGCTGGTTGGGGAATTCTGGGAGTTGAAGTCCACAGGTCTTAAAGTTGCCAAGGTTGGAACTCCCACTATAAAACCTGACCCTGTTATCAGCAAGTTAGACGACAAGAACTTCCTGGAGCCCCACTAAATTCAGGAATGCTCTTGATATTGCCCAAGGCCTTGTTAGTTCTGAGATGTGAAACCTATAAAAGTGTAACTATTCTGCCCAAACAAGAGAGCTAGAAGCTAAACTTTCTTGTTTCTTAAAGTTTAGAAGTGGTAAGGAGCATATTTCAGTGTCAGTTAATTGTTCAGTAAAGAAGCCTGTTTAAAATGTTTGCAGTAACACACATCTATGAATACTGGTGACTCAGAGTCACACTGAGTTACCCAATATGCAAGCACTGGAATAAAAAGCTGCAATAAGGCCTATTTTCTTCTTATTAGTTCATACACACTTTATTTGGAGTCACGAATAGTGAAGCCCCTTCTTATCACCTGCGCTTAAGTCTCATCCAAAGCTCAATTTTCGTAAGAGGAATGTCGTAACCTATTTGCAAATCAAATTCTTTTTGATGAGCTTAAAAAAAGATTTCAAAGGTTGAGTATATTTGCACCAAAAATATGTATTTTTGTGAAACAGAATTTCTTTCCAAGTTATTTTAATATTTTAAAAAGACCATTGTCTGGTGGGTAGTCCTGAAACCCAGAAGGACAGAAATGCCTGGTGTCCAATCTCCTAAAAGTTTTCAAGACAAAAGTTTTCTGGAACTGCTTGGGTAAGACTGTTTTAAGCTAATGCTTGCATTTCCTGTTCCCATTTTTTACATTTTGTTATATATGAATAAAGAGAATTTCCTTCTGTGTAGAAACATCTTTTCCAGTCACTTAGATTTGAGAAGTTCCTCAATTACTCAGCAATGTTTCCTATGTGGATTTTGAAAAGAGTATCTATTATTACTTAAATATTTAATATTAAAACTACAGGGACTTATCCAGGCAATTGCCTGGAATTAATACCTACCTGAAAGCCACATCTATCTACATCACATACACGGTGTGGGAGTGTCTGTGTGTGTCTGTATGTGTAGTAGTAGAAAGA
This sequence comes from Stegonotus admiraltiensis, assembly GCA_032468215.1. Taxonomy (NCBI): domain Eukaryota; kingdom Metazoa; phylum Chordata; class Lepidosauria; order Squamata; family Colubridae; genus Stegonotus; species Stegonotus admiraltiensis. The sequence continues at coordinate 290,798 of JANHZT010003724.1, read as the reverse complement.
TTGTAGCTACTGTACTTGTCTGTGTCAGTTGATCCTAATATATATAAAGCTGCAACAGTCATATGCTGGATCACTATTATTTAGGCCTGTGAAGTATTTTAGGTGCAAGACAAAATGGGATTTTGGAGCATGCAGGGAAACACACGCTGGATCTCTCCACAATTGCTGCATTTTTTTCTTGGGATTGCACAGCGCTCTCTTGAAATTGCTATGCAAGCTCAGGAAAAGACAGGTGCACGGCCCTGTTAGTATTATGTATTTAAAGAATTTACTCCTGACATTAAAAACAGATGAATTAAAGATATTCAACCCATCTAATCAATAGCAGTAAATTAAGGAAACAGCTTACTTATGGGTCAATACATCACATTTTCAGTATGCAGCCATTCTGCAACTGAGCAATGCAACTTTTATTTCTAGGATAGATGATGTTCGGCAATTTGGTCATAATAGACCACTGAAGGCTTTATTCAAAAACGTGGAGACGAATGTTAACCACCACTAAATAAAGAATGTCAGTCAATCACCAGTAAAAGATTATACAAATTAATGGAGGTCATTAGGAGGACTGGAGGCAAAGAAAGAATTTTGCGCTTTCATGCAGAACAAGGAGAATCTAGTCCTTTTTTAATCTATCGTTATAGCTGAGACTACAATACACACATATATACTTTTATGAAGTATAAGAGCTTAAAAAGAAAGAAGGGTGGTAGGAAACAGAATAATCAAATTAAATTTAGATAATACTGCTGCCTTGCCTCTGCAAAAACCTCTCCGTATTTTCAACATTAAGAGGGTTAAGAGTTAAGAGGATAAGCAGATTTGACATCAGTGAAAGAATACCCAGCTCGAAACAATACAAAGGAGGCTTAAATATCATGAATTAGCCAACTTGAGCTCCAGAATTGAGAAAGGAATGTTGGCCAAGTAAAGATAGAACGGGAAAGTTTGCTTATATCTCTACAAATTTGTAAAGCATCAGCAAAATACAGGTTTGTCTTCTGAGTATCCATATCCAAACGCTAAAAGGTTGTACAAAATCCAAGACAAAACAATGAGGAAGCTGCTATTTCCTGTCCCATTATTTATCTGTCATGTTCTACACTGGCTTGCAGTTACTCTCTAAAGCAGTGCTTTTCAAACTTAGCAACCTTCAGATGTGAGGACTTCAACTCCCAGAAAGTTGGCTGGGGAATTCTGGCAATTGAAATCTTCACATCTTAGAAGTTGCTGAGGTTTAGAAACACTGCTCTAAAAAGTACAAAAGATCTTGGCCTTCACCTGCTCTCTGATCATCTTCAGATGCCAAGGATTTTTTTCTTCTGAGCAGAAAAGGTACCAAAAAAATATCAATCATTGTCAAGTCCTTCCCCAGACTTGAGGAAGCTATAAGTAAAGTATCTTCTGCTAACATAATATACTTCCTAAAGCAACCAATTCCCCAAAGAACACTCCAGCAAGCATTGGTGGGGATGACTGTCTAAATTTCTCACAAAGCCCTAAAATTCTGCTCTACACCTATAGCATAGCCTTTGATTGGGATTGACAGGATTCTTAACTACATGAATGGCTATAAATCAAGGACTACCTGAATTTGCCACAAGTTCCATAATATTCAGGAAATCACATTAGCAGTGATACATGAACCCAGTCTGAACCCAACAACATATTTTCAGCATTTAAAAATGAACATACAATAATATGGGAAAATAAATGCAGATACTATAAGCACTGGTGAAGTGAATTACTTATAATGATCCTGAAAGCAGCAGTGTCAAAGTTACCTGAGTTAAACCTGCTTTTCCACAGAGGGATCCAACGCAACAAAGTTAGATACTAAGAGTCAACCATTTCATTTCAAAGAAGTATCTTTAAGCAGTTGATAAAATTGTCACATTTACACGCAATGATCTCCTAAACATTTCTCTAAAAAACATAATACTCCATGTGAAGAGCATAATTGGTGCAAAATAGAAATGGTACTTCATAGCTTCCCTCTCTTTTTATAAGGAATGGAATTGGAAAGAGGAAATAAATCAGAGTACTTGATTAAGGAGACCTTAAGAGGCAGACATACCATTAAGTCTCTCTTCTGAAGCCATATGGTTATACATTAGGCATCAAACATGAAGGACAAATTGCTCTCACATACAATGTGTCAGTTCATTAAAAACAATATTTAAAGCATAATGTATTTTTTTAAAAAGAAAGACCCATCCTTTACACTATCCATTTCTTTCATTGTTCAGAGGCTATTAGAACCCTAGATACAAAGAAAGGATGCCAGTTATAAACCTTATTGAACAAGAATTGTTCCATTATTTCCCTGTATCTCTCATATAAAATAGTTCAATAAAAATCAAAATTTTCTAAAAATTAACTGAATGTTGAGATCAAACTGTAACTAGGCTCAATTTTTCCTTTGTTGCTTCTCAAAATTATTAGCATGTTATTCTTAATAAATGGACAAGGATAAACTGGGGTTGTGACCATTTGGCAAGAGTTTAGGGCAATTTATATTAAAACTTACGATAGATTCAATGTTTTAATGTAAACATTAAACATTTTAATTTTAAAAACTCATTAAAACTATTTAAATGAGTAAAAATTAATAAGTCAAAACTATTCTTTGAAGGCTTCTAAAAGTCTACAGACATTATTCTATTTACAAACTTTCGAGTTATGAATTTTTATCACCAATAAGAACAAACCTGCCTGCAATGCCAACATAGATGATCCTGAAAGTCAGAAGGTGCACTATAAACTAACCCTTTCCCACCTTCTCCTGACTTTCACTTGCATATTGTTCCCTGTTTAGTTGTTTAGTGACTGAGTGTGGTGTGTACGGCAGCAACTGTGAATAATGGAATTCAGCACAAGAGTGATTTTAATGTTTGTTTGGACTTACTTATTGACAAAACGGACTTATGAACAGCATCTCGGAACATAACCTGTTCATAAGTAGAGGAACATCTGTAATCCCTGAAAATGGTTAGGACTACATTCCACAAGAATGAAGCAGTGCAAAAGCAATTTAATCAGGAAGAGTATTTTCAGGGTAATTGGTATTATTTTGGCTAGGCTATGAATTGTGGACACCCTATTTTCTCCCATTTTCTTGCAGTCTACAGACTTTTGGTCTCCTAATGAGTACAAGAACAATGTCCAAAGTCACATATTATGGTTAATGCAGAGTGGCTTGACTTAGCCCAGGATGAAATATGAGCCCATTTGTTAGATGTATTATGCTAACTACTCCACTAGTTGTTAGATAAGCACTAGGATACATTTCAATTTAAATGTGTCCAGAGAAACAAGACTCTAGATTTTTATCAAAAAGATTTGATACAGTCAGTCCACCTATAAATAAAGGGGGCTGATCCAGAGCTGCACAGAATGGAATCACATGAATTACTCCACTTGTCTAATGTGAGGGCAGAGAGAATTTAGATCATTTATTTTAACCCAGTGGTTCTCCATGCTCCCAAAAACATTTTTTAATTTGATACATCTCCAGAATTGTGGATGAGGAATGTTACTGTGACAGGAATGAAGAGGAATTTTTTAAAAATCACTGTTGCCTTTCCCTAGAAGGAAAGTTCCAGTGGATGTTGACTTTCTCCACTACTGGAAAGAACATTTCCCAGCAGATATATTTGTATACGTTTGTTTTGTGTGCAAAATAACCATTTAGCAATTACACCAACATATTATCTAAGCCAATGATATTATTTTATCATGTGCATCTCAAAAGTTTAAATGTATTGCAGAGAAGAGGAATAGTCTCCTTGTGTCAATGGTACAATGGCAAGAAATATATGGAGAGATTAGCATGTTTTATGGCTAATGGAATTAAAATCAATTTGAGAAAAATGAATAGAACCAGATTTTGGATGGCCCAAAATATCTTATCAGTGTTTCTTAACCTTTTGTCCTGTAGACATGCTGGACTACAGTTCACATCATTCCAAGCAAGAATACTCATGTTGGACTGATGGTGCTGTACACAACAGAACAAGGAATCCATCTTGTTTTTCTATATCTAATGATATTCTGCATATAATGTATATTATGTTTTTCTGTATATAATAACACACTTAGTCACTGTTCGTACAGGAAATGAAATGTTGCACTATATAGGTAGAAGTTCTGACACCCACTATTGGGACAGAATCTTTTTGTCACAGATAAAAATATACCGATGTATATTATTTTTTAACATCCTCTCAGTAAATTAAATACAGTTAATCTAAAATTCAAAGTAATTGTAAAGAACATGCCTTTATAACACTTTTTCTGGCTGTTTATTGGAGAAGTTTTACATGTACATTAAAATTAAAACCAAAGACAAAGGAAAATCCATTAACAAGATATGTATATATCATGGACAATTTTAAACAATATGAAAAATACATAATTGTATCATAAAACAGCTATCTTCAAGTTTAAAAATAACTTAGGTCTCTCCTTTTTACATTTATACAGAAAAGCAATGAAAAGTTATTTCCATTTGGCTCAAAAACTAAGAAAATAATGAAACCAACTCCATCAAAACACCTTTTGTGAAAAGTGTTTAGCCACCATCCAAGAGTAGTGACTTTCAGACATATTTAGTGCAAATATCTTTAAAAACCCAATGCTAATAAGCCAAACTGTCATTCTGTGCCTTTCTATGCACAAAATCTCTTACAGCATAAATAAAAGATTGCTTTGAGCCATTCCCCATCATGTGATGCCTCAAATCAATGTAATGCTATTAAAGGGCAGGACATGGCTAAATCTACATGTCTTGAAATCTGAATAGAAAACTAGCTATCTTAAAATATAAAAAGTAACATGCTAATAGGCAGATTACTGTATCAGTGACATACAAATCTTTTTCAGGACCTATGCTGCATCTGCTCTTATTTCTATTATTTCATCCAACATATAAGTCATGTTCTACAATCATTACCTGCTCAACTTTGTAATTCTGGCGCAAATCCAGAACTCTCTTGAAGTCAGCATATTTTTATTTCAAATCAGCTTAGCCCTGCTAATCAAATATAATTAGCTTGTCACTAATACTATTATGCAGTCATAAGTGTGTGTGTATCTCATTAAAATATAGGCAGCAATTCAGCATCAATCAAGAGCAGTTCATTTGATTAAGAATGGCTTAACACCCCAACGTTTTCCAAATCTGCACTGAACAAGTATCATGAGCCAATTGTGATTCAGATGGAAAAATTTAGTTTTAGGATGAAACAATGACATTTCATAATTGGATACATTCCTCAATCCCACCCCACCCCCAATGCCTTTTCCAACAGTAACCTACTGTTGCTTCCACTAAGCTACTTAAAAAGAGATTCTGCAAACTATTTAGGAGTGCCATACAACAACTTTTGCCTTCTTGGGCAAAAATAACTGATTAAACAACTGCCTTCCTGAATATACTGCATAATCCATATGCAAATTATTCTTATGTTGTATTCAGCAGATATAGATAGGGGGAGAAAATAGGAAATTTTCTTTTAAACAAAGCCCCTACTTTTAATCTTGTTTTTCATTAGATCTAAAGAGATGGATAATAACTACACTAGCTTCAGAAGTTCTTCATTTATTCCAGCACCAAGAGCAATGATTAAGAAGGCTCATTCACCCAAAATGAAAACAATGGTCTATTAGAGGGGATTTAGAATTTTTAAGGATAGCTTTAATCTCTCCAAAAATGGTTCCAAAAATTTTAGCCAATCCTCAAATGAGGTAATGTGGGACTGGATTCTTCACCCTGGCATAACATGTTATGTAAACCAAGTCAATTTTGGTTTCTTGAACAAAGTATTATTTAAAAGAATCACAGTTCAATATGATGTATGAGCCCAGCTAAATCTTGTCCAATGATACCCTTGACTTTTCCCCAATGCCTTCATTTTTTGTTACTGCTGGGCAAGGCAACTTCACCTGAGGACTATTCCACACTATTTAAGAAAACACCATTTTAGCAGTTTCTTCTCCACCTGCAGAGAGAGAAATGTGCAGTATTTCTATGGCCTCCCAGAAACCCTAAGAATGCATTCTAAATGTACTTTTTGTTAAATCACTAAGTTCTTCTGCAAACAGACACCAAGAGCCAGTAATTGTCTTCATATTTACTTCTTTAAAAAATGATAGACAGATCTATCAATATTCTTTGTTATTTAAATACTATGAAACTATTCTACCAAATAAATAAATAACTTTTCCCTATAATGTACATGTTGATTCTTTCTATTCTCTTAACCCAATTTCCCCCACAATCTGTTCAGCTTTTTCTTCTTTGTTTTAGTTTGGGTAACTTTTCCAAGGCAGTATATACAAATGCAATCAAATACTGTCTGTAAATTCTAATAAATATACTATGCACCCTTACATACAAAGCCACTTCATAAAAAATAATTTTAGGGGTAGAAAATAATTAAGTAACAGAGTTTCCATTAGTTTAATCTTGCTTTTAACCAGCCAATAGAGATAAGAACTTACTCAAGTATACAACACCAAAAGTATCAAGACATGACATTTTTCCATAAGTCAAACTCTGTAATTATTACAATTCTAATAATCACTTTTATTGCCTGCAATATAGTATATAAAATTCAAAATTTATTTCTATGAGCATTTTTAGTAGTAATGTAGTTTAAACACTAAGATTTGTCTGCTGATAAATATTAAGCCATTGAATTCATTTTTTTCATTTTTTTTCATTTTTCAATAATGATAACTTTTAAATAAATCAGCATTCAGGTAAGAATTAGGAAGGAATGTTCATGTAAGTGCATCACACACGGAAGTAAGTGTTATTAATCCATTATATAAAGTATAAAAACTTTACCAATCAGGAAGTAAGAAAAGAGTTCAAGGATTGAAGGAGGGAATATAGTTTCTTTTTTGTCTCTGGAGATCATATCATCCCCGAGAACTATTGCACAATAGTGCATACACCTATCTGAGACACAGAGTCTTTTATTACAGCATAACGTAAAGTTAAATTATAATTGTCTTCAGAGCAATCAAATTAATATCCCATTGCATCCCAAAGCTCAGTTGGATTTATCTTGGATGTTCGCAAAGCTGGCATTTGAGTGGATTCGCTTACCTAGAAAGAGAAGACAAGCATAAAATCACACAAAAACAGTTCATAGCATATTCATACAAGAAATCCAAGTCCCCATCAACAGAATTTGAAAGGAGAGGCATCTGGAACAAGTCACAGTGTTAGTATATGTGTTATGATATCATTGAATTATCAATTAAATTTGCATCATTTGTATTGTGAGACCTCATACTTTCCCACAGTGAATATCAAAAATAGTGATAATGCAAAAAATCCCAAATTATAGTTACAAATCAATCAGAAAAACAAAGTTGGTTTAAATAGTTTTAGAGTTAGACAGAGAATTAGTCTGGCCAATCAGTGCAAAGAGGTCCAAAGCTGATGAGGAGCTATTGAGAAGACGTTTCCTCGTTTTCACATGGCAAGAGAGGTTTTGCAACAGATCTTAAAATTTAGACAAGTTCAAAGGGTGGAAAGTAACCTTTTAATGTAACAGACCTCAAGTCATGCAAGATTTCATAGATCATGGCTATCAGTCTTAAGTGTGCCAGAAATAGATCAAAAGCTGACATTAACAAGGCTATCACATGCTATCTATTACAGCTTCTAGTTAATGATGTGGCCAATGTTATGAACTACCTAAAGTTCTTCCAATAAGCAGTAATATCTAGAATGCTCCAAACTCCAAACAGAATACAACAGAATACAAAGGCCTATGTCACTGTGGTCTGGTCTAATTTCCAGGAGCAAACGTACTTTTGGCCACCATTTAATAAACTTGGGAAATCACATTAAAGAGTTGAACTAGGAATAAACAAAATTACAAATCTGAAAATGAGATAATTTCTGTCCATGCTCAAATTAAAACTGAATCCTTTTTTTTTCAAATGACAAGGTGGACCACTACTTTAACTGGGCAACATGTTTATTTGTTCATTTTTATCAACTGTCAAATTATTGTGAGTACCAAAACAGCCAACATATACAGTTGAATTGTATGAGACAGTTATTCTTATATACAGTAACTTGACCATACTATGAAGAGAGGCTTCTTCACATCATTTATTTAAATAATGGCAGCTAAATAGTTTTATAAATAAATAGTTGACTAGAATACTGAATATGATATTGCTAATCACAGATATTCAACAATATGCTAGGTGTGTTGTTCAGAAAGAGTTAACTGTAGATAGTAAGCTGCCTAGCCTTACTACCTTAAAAAAAGATAGGAGAAAATCATCCAATTGTCTGATTCGTTCCACCTGGATTGCCACCTTTGACTCAGAAGGGCTTGATAAAGACAGTTAAAACTTGTTTAGTCACTCAAAGAGTGCAGCAGTGGGACAGAATCAAATGATGCATTATCAACTTCCAAACCAGATTATTCTAATCAAAATGTGAACAGAGTCCCAAATTCCAAAGCACCCAACACTGGGCATCATGCCATTTAGGTGCAAATACCATGTTCAGTATTGTAACCTTTTTTTTATTTCAATCCAAATAGAAACCATAAAGATGTGGTAACTTACCCAGAATCAGGACACGTTTTTTCTGCTTTGAGTGAAGGAAGGTACTCAAGTAGAAAACAAGTGGTAGAAAGAAAATGAACAAAGAAACTGCAATCACCGGCACTGTATCTGTGCAGGGGACAGAACAATTAAAAGTTGTGCTCCACAGCCTTTGTGTGATGTTCATCTAGAAGGATACAATTGTAAAAAAAAATAATAAATCTGAGGAATCATCAATATTTGAGTAAATTGCAAAGTTTTGCATTGAATGTCTAGCTTTTACTGGGTACAGATCCTGCCTCCCTGGATAAGATCCAACATGGTTTTTATAATTATCAGGCCATCCTTAATGGCACTTGCAAATTTAGCAATCTCATGGGTTTTCAGATATATTTTAAAATATCCACCCTGAAAAGCTTTAAATGTAGCAGCTTTATTAAGGTGTTCTTCATAGTTCAACATTTGAATTTGCATTAACCACAATCCAATCATTTCATACAGTAATAAGAGCATCAGCTTATTTGGTTGTTATATAGAAGATGCCAAATTCATGTGTCTTTAAGAAAGTCTTAAAACAAAACAGTGGATCCATATTAAGAAAATGTCAGAAGAATGTCCATAGAAGTACAACAGAAGGTTAATGTACCGTAAGTGGCTGATGGGACCTAAGCAATGTGCCTCATCACTGCTAACACATCACAGTATATGGGCATAAGACATCCCTGTCAATTGATCCTTTGAGAAACCAGCCAGTGGGGTAAACACAGACTGGATATTCAGGAGGTGAAAATACAAAACTGGACAGCCAGAAAAAGATGTTTTTATTTTTAGGGTTTTATTTTTAGGGTTTTCAGCCATTTAGCCTTGGAAAGTGCCAAAATGCCTGATATAGGTTTATTTAAATTATTACCAATATATGTAGAATTGATTAAGTGCCATCAAGTCATTTCAGATTCCTATATAAACTATCAACCTACATTAAAATGCTTCCTTTATCAGGAACTACCGTTATTATTGTGTTATTTAAAAAGCTGTATTTTCCCAAAAGGCACAAAAGACAATGACACTATGCTACGGTTTTATCAATTCTATATTCTGTTTTATTGCACTGGAATTTTATCTACAGTTAATCTTGCTTATGAGATTAGTAATAATGAAGTAACTAAATTGGACAAAAGCCAACTTGCGATACTAGAGCAGTGGGTCTCAACCTTCCTAATGCCGTGACCCTTTAATGCAGTTCCTCATGTTGTGGTGACCCCCAACCATAAAAT
>JANHZT010003724.1:169712-184365 GCA_032468215.1 Stegonotus admiraltiensis | reverse complement strand
TTCCATCCTTTTGAGGTAGGTAAAATGAGGACCCGGATTGTGGGGGCAATAAGATGACTTTGTATAAAAAAGAACACCGCTTGGGGGCGGGGCGAAAGCCCTACTAAGCAGGTATATACAAAAGTATGAAAGCTATTGCTTAACCCATTGTAAGGCCCCCTAAGTCTCCGGAGAAGGGCAGCATATAAATCGAACCAATAAATGAATGAATGAATGAATGAATGAATGAATGAATAAATAAATAAATAAATAAATATTTAGTTTAATTGCAGGACCAAGAAATGAAGGCAAGTATTTAGGATAGGAGTAGCCATTTCAGCTCCTGTTCTCTGTGGTCAGTAAAGTAAATGTTGAATGGTAACAGTTCTCGTGATCCAAGTGTTTAAGACTTTATGCTGTCCACTCTGTGTTTACCTGATCCCTTAAAAAGAAAGCTTGTTTTCCTAGGATCAGCTATCCCAAATTTATTTTCCTACTTTCAGAAACTCTGCTTTACCTGGAATAAGTTCCTGGTTGCTTGCTCTGACATTAACATTTGACACTATATTCAGAAAAGATATTATTTGCATACTGTTGAAATAATAGCTCAAATATTCAAATAGCTTTCCCATGTGGATATTAAAAATATAGAGAGGACAAGATGGAATCTTTAAGCACCCTACATGACAATGACTCTAGGGTAGGACAACAGATTGTCAGTACTATCTTCTTAGATCAATCCTTTAGGAAGCCATCATGCCTAACAGGTTCCATAGGGATTAAGAGTTAATACAGTACTCAAAACTACCCAAGGGTTCAGGAATATTGCCAAAGTTACATTCTCTTAATCCAATTTTATAATATTATGTACAAGATTGTGAAGCCTGGTACTGGATGAGGAGCAGGGAGATGCAAATTCCAGGTCAACTTCAGCCTTAGAAGCTCATTGGGCAACTACAAGTTAGTCACTCAGCTCAACCCTTCTCACAAGTGTGTGTGTGTGGGGGGGGGAATAGGAGGAGGGAGCACTATCTATGTTGTCTTGAGCTCCTATATAAAACATAAGATATAAACCTGATAAATAAGCAAATCTGAATATATATAAATAATTCTTCACATTCCTTTGGCAGAGAGGCCATCATTTCCTTGCATGCTGGGACAAAGATGGCACAAGGATGGACCATCAGCTTCTCTTGTAGTAGAAGCTAATAGGAGTGTTTTATCACATAGGCAATTTTCTCTAGAATGTTAACAGGAAGCTGCATTCAAATTTCTGCTACCAGTGATTTTTGCACCAAAATTACACAGCGTGTTTGGATTTAAAATGAAAAATCCTTTCAAGTTACTCAAGAAATCCCAAAAGTAGTTTAAAGATCCATCAATCATACATGTGCCCAATATTAAAGCTGAAAAAACAGTATTAATATGTACTTACTACCTAGAGCCATGGAAATGTATGGAAATGAATTAAAACCCTATGACTACCATTAAGTGTCATAGTACCTTACGATTCTTGATGAACGTATCTTTTCTCTTATGTACACTGAGAGCATATGCACCAAGACAAATTCCTTGTGTGTCCAATCACACTTGGCCAATAAAAAATTCTATTCTATTCTATTCTAAAATACTAATTTTCTACCTCCAGCCAAATGTATGGCTAATGAGAAGGCTTATCATAAAAAAGTTTGATAAGCAATGTTTCAGGAGAAAAGTCCATGTTATCATATACAGCAACATCTGTATGTACAAGGCATGAAACCCAAGCTAAGTTGAGAAGGCACCTGCATTTTCCCAGCTAAGTACAACATGATGTATTGTACTCATGCTTTACAAGAAATATAACCTTAAGAAGCTCCTTTATACTAGAAGTCATACTTGTTTTTGTGAAACTACTTTCAACCCAGTTAGGAAGCACCACTATACAGTTCCTTTGGAACTCAAGGGAAAGATTCCCAGAAATTAAAAACAATGGATTACAGAGCTCTGATTTCACCTTTTGGCTTATTAACAGTTCAACTCTCCAAAATAAGTCATTGTAAGTGTCTAAAGCCTGTACAGTTTTATGTTTTCTGCAGGTGAGATTTTACCTTTAACATTCCATTTGCTCGGGTTACCTAATCCTCCTTGTTAACTGCTCTTTTATTCAGCAAGTTAAGTTTAAACCCTGAAAGGAGCGCCTCAGAAATTCTTATTTCTTGGTGCGGAAGCATATAAAAGTTAATCTCTAAGCAAGATATAAAGGCTTAGTGGCACAGTGCTAAAGAAAAAATGGAATTGGAACTTGCACCTCTCCATTTTTCTTGAACTCCCAAAACAATCACAACTATTCTCTACTGCATCTGACTTTATTATTTCAAAATAGTTTACTTCTGAAATAGAAGCTGCTTCACATTAGCTGATTAGAGAGGCAAATATGTGAAAATCTCTGAAGTCTAAACATTCACACACACACAGACACATAGACAGACTTAACATTTTAAATTTACGTCTAGCAGATTGTAAATTCATCCAAACTTATAACTAGTTCATTATAGAACCAGTCGAATTTGTTTTAATTATTTTTCTCAATTAGGTCTTCTTTAATTATCTTTGTTTTGCATCATATTCTGCTTTACTGGAGCCCTCACTTAGTATTACTGGTGAGAAAGGGAATGAAGATGAATTGTATTAATCCAATAATAATTTTATAGCATTTTCAAATCCAGTGTGAAAACCATGGGAAGTGGATATCTAGGACCAAGCAGTTAAAATGATAAAATTCAGGAGTCTGATAGATGGATACCTTCAAGTATCTGTCAAATGGTGTTGCATGCATGATTGACAAGAACCTTGAAGGGGATATAAATATCCTACTTTACAGGGTACAACTAATAGAGAATATGCTCTGTTTGCATGACTAAATTGGAGCCTATGTAGAAGATTTAGAGGGATGGAATTAGTTTAGATCAACAGTCTGAATATGAATGCAGAAAAAATGTGGACAAGAGAACCCTTAAAGGGTGAAATTTGACAGAGACTACACTTTAAAAACATCCAACATAATTTGGCATAATTCCAAACATCTACATAGGAAAGAGGAAGGAATTATAAAGAACAAGCAAACAGAATACATTTCTGTCCTTTGAGCAATGCATTTCTGGTTCTGAGTATACTTTCAGTTTCATGATCTAATGATAAAAGATGTCAGAAGGATACATTCGAACATATTAATTGAACATGAATGTTTTCAGAGGGACTAAAGAACTAGATGAATTGGTGATCATATGACACCGTATTGAGATCTGCTGCTAAATTAGATTTTAAGAATGTTCTTATCATAATGATAAGATGCTCCAAAAGAAATCAGAGTACATATAAAATGTCCACTGATTTATAAGAATGGCATTTTTGAATTTGTTATTCCCATGTTTCATAAATAACTAGATTTGGCTCCATTGCCTTCCTTCAGTTTCCTATAAAAACAGGTTACTGAGAGGTATCTCAATTCTAGATCTTCAAAAAGATACAGAATCTAAAACTTCAGATCCAGCAATGGTATCTATCCAACAACAGGTGTTTAAGACAGATAAAATGCCAACAAACACTCTGTGGATTTGCCTACTATTTTAAAAGTAGTTTAAATCCTTTAACATAACCTTTTTAAAAATGAAAGGGTCAAATGCTTATCTACACCCCAATTTTTTCCATCAGCATTTCTCAATATTAAATGCCAATACTATGTACAGTATCACCCAACACACTTCTCCAAATCAGGAGGTAGTTTTTCAAAAGCTGGATTGAATTTTGAAATTCTTCTAACTAGTTTTTGAAAAGGAACCAGTCAGCTGTTATATTATTGTTGCTCCCCTTCATTTTCATGTTGTTGCCAATGGGAATGGATATGACTGGCTCAGCTACTGGTGCCAGAGCCAAAACAAGCTGCCTTGTCGGCCTATTACTGTGGCCTTGCTACTTTCTTTCAAGAATTTGACTGAAAGATCTCCTAGAACTGGATAAAGCTATGCAGTTTGCCAGTCTGTTTCCCATCCACACAAAACATCTATCAGCCTTCTAAAATGAGCCCACAAACATACACAATCTGCAAAAAGATGACTCCTGCTGGCCACACAACAGAAAATCCCATCCTTCTGAGGATTACATAGAAACAGAGGCTGCTGTTCTTTGGTCAAATAACAAAAAATATCCTAGTAAGTACACTGGCAGAACAATCTATCATTCTTATGTCAGCTTCTTGACCAGAGTCAAGAGCATCTCTGAAAGATGATGCAAACCTCTCCTACAATGACCTCTTCTTCCTTAGATGGCCACCAGTGTTATTATGCAAGTTGTTAATAAAAAGCTGGGGTATATCCATTTGTTATACTTAAAAGTACGCCCACAAAATTAAAACCTTGAACTCTGAACTTAGAAAGACATGAAGAATGTTAAAGCATACCACCCAGAGAATCCCTAGGAATGTGTTTCTTTAATACTTAATTTAATTATCTGAATCTCCATAAGAGACTTCTGGTTTTTTTATTAACTGCAGTTTATTTTTAAATCAATCACATGAGCACCTGACTTTTTGAGGGACTCCGCAAGTAACATAACCCAAAATGCAATGTTTTGACAGGAGGCCCAAACACCAATGAACCAGGAAGATGATGGGATTGTCAATTAAGATACTGATTTACAAAAGCAGAATGGAAAAAGGTCCATAGTCAGGAAAATTATAGTGATCTATATAGCACTCAGGCTACTGCTGTACCAAAGAAAAGAATCTGATATGCCACTTGCATTGTGTAGACTTCTCATTTTACTTTACAAAAAACTGTTCTCCTTTTGGGCAATTTCTCAAAGTCTATAGCACACCTGCGAGTAAAACTCCCCCCCCCAAAGTCTCGCTGAACAAAGACACTGTTACCATAGCACCAATTTGAAGAACAGACTATGGTAAAATTCTATTGGCAACTCAACTGCTAGCAGAAAGTAGATACTACTAATAACTCACAAAATACCCCAAGAACCTTGTAAAGTCATGCTATTAGGGAAAATATATAGAACAATCAAAACAGCACATTTGGGGAAATACTACAGAGACACATTATGAAGCAGGTATATTAATGTTCTTTTACTGCCTCCTGCTGGTTAATTCCTTTTGGTTAATACTACTGGGATACACGAAAAACTTCAGCAATTTTCTGAAGAAATGAAATTGGATCTTCAGCGTATTTTAAGTATGAGAACATGCCTTAAGCATTTTTATTAATTCTGTCCTTTTCAAGAAACAAGAGTACAGAGGACAGTACAGAGGACGGAATGAGAAAGTAAGTAGTCACGGTATAACCATTTGTAGAAACAAGCACCAAAGATTCTTAATTCCCAAAGCAACCTTACCTCTCAAGAGTCTGCATGAACAGGCACGTTTCTTAATAGTTGCCTAACCACTGTCTATGGAGTAAGCTAACTTCCCCCAGGAGGGAATGCCATAATCAGGCAGTCACAGCAAGAACCACACTATCAAATATGAATGAATGGATATATAGAGCGAGAGAAAGGGAGATAAATAATTTCATTTTTTTGCCTAGATTCATGACTTTTCCCATTTCCGTGTTAAATGTAATTCTATTTGTTTTCACCTATTGTTCAAACTTGTTTAGATCTTTATTTTTTCCCTTTCAGCCACCACACTTAGCTATGATCATTTGCAAATCTGATCAGCATTCCTTCATAAATATTATTTATAAATATGTTGAAAGCACTGCTGGGTTTTGAACAGATCCCTGTGGTGTTCACTTCATTTGGGATGTTTTTCCAAGTAGATTTGATGCCATTTATAACTATCCTTTAAGTATGATATTTGACCTAACTGTGGACCCATCCAGTGGTTAAGCTGTCAAATTGATCATTTTGTTAATAAGGATACTGTGTGAGACACTGTCCACAGCATTTTCCTGACCAACCAGGCTAATAAATCCATCATAAAAGGAGATCAAGTTAGACTGACATGACTTTATCATCATAAATCCATATTGGTGTTTAGGTTATTCGAAGGTCTGTACATTATTATCAACATTCTGAGTTGGGCATAGGAATTTACAAACAGCAAATACAGTACTTTATGGTTGCTAGATAAATCAAATTAATTTCCCTATTTTGTAGTGGTTTCCAGAACATCTTCAATATAGAGGGCACTGCAGTAATTCAATAGAGAATTTATCAGGACATGTGTAACTGAAACCAGACTATCTTCAGCCAAGGAAAATCTAAGCCTAGCTACCCAGCTGAAGCTGGATGTAGGTGGCCTCAATTGTTAGGTATACTTATCCCTGTAGTGACAGATCTGTACAGAAGAAAAATATGATCATCCCCTCTGTAAGAGCATTATTTCATGTAGCATACAGTATTTCTCCAATTCCCAAATCCAATAACCATTTTCTCCAAATTAGATTTTAATTATACACACTACAAGTTTCTACTCTATATGATTTAGTCTTCCTTTAAGGTGTGGTTTCATTAGGAGTTGGTCATATATGTTAAAAGCTAGCCTCTATTTTTCATAGCCATGAGTTACTGCCACAAGGTTATCCAATAAACAAGAGGTAAGTATACCAGCCTCATCTGGAGACACTTAAAAACACTGCCAGCACTTTGGCGCTGCGTTTGCTTGGTTCCACGTTTTGGTTCTCCATCATTTTAGTCCAGTTGGATTCTGTTCCCCATTCCTGATCTAACCGTACTTGGCCAGAAATACCCTCTCGCTATCTAATTGTATTTCTCCTTTCTATCACCAACTGAAGAAGGTTCCAAATGAATCTAATTCCAAGCAGGAGAGCGTATGTAGTAATCAAATCAGTTAATAAAAGCCATCATCTCCCCCCCCTTTTTTTTGGTAAGAGAAATGGGCATAACCACTGTCATCAATTCAAGCCTAGTAAGTTGCTGGTCTATGTTACATATCCTCACCAGATGTGATTATGAATAATCACATAAACAGAAGATGAAACAGCCTTGGTTCAGGGACAATCACCTAGCAGCAATTATTTGTGCTTCAAACGTTAAGAGCTCAATTTGGAGATTAACAACTAGAATGATGAGAAGAACTTAATTTTCCAACTTCTCAATTGTAGGCTAGTCTTTTAATATTACTGATGACAGTAGATGAATGTGCACAGATTGGGCCAGCTTGATCTAGTGGTTAAGATGCCAGGTTAGACGCAGGAGACTGTGAGTTCAAGTCCCATGTTAGCATGAAAGCCAGCTGGGTGACCTAACTATGTGAGGTGAGTTGTGAGAGTGAGTAAGGTCACTCTCTCTCAACCCAACCCAACCCACCTCACAGGGTTATTGCTATGGGGAAAACAGGAGGAGGAAGGTATGTAAGACATGTTTCGCTGCCTTGAGTTATTTGTAAAAATAATAAAGGCAGGATACAAAGAAAGAAAGAAAGAAAATCTCAGCTATGAATGCATTCACTTTTAAGAACAGATCTCACATTCAAATAGCATGAAATCATGTCAGAATTAAGGGACTTCTTTTTCCCTAGATTGCTAACCATGGTAAGTTTCTACATAGCTGGAAAGCACAAAAATGGGGGAGGTTGATGAAGCTCAATTTGACAGGACATCTGGCTACATACAGTCTTAATGTTTGCCCATGGGCTTTAACATGATTAACTGTCCCAAAGGTACTTTTTCAAGAGGCAACTGGACTTTCTGATTTTTCTTTGAAGTCTTTTTGCTTCTCATCCAAGCTCTGACTAGATGGTGGGGAATGGAAGGATTTATACTTCTTGCAGGCAGGTGGACATTTGCATTCTTTTTAGAGAGCCTTTGAGGCCACTTGGAGGTTTAAGTGTATCCTCAGGGTCACCTGAATAGTGCAAATGGGTGTGGAGCCTTCTTGGAACTCTTGAAAGGACTGTGTTGTAAATTGGAGATCGATGATGTCATATCCCTCCCCCTTTGTTGAGAGAGGGCTGTTCAATTTTGTCCAGCTGTCTGCAAGGAGTATAAACCCTTCCATTTCCCACCATCTAGTCAGAGCTGAAGAAGCTTCTTGGATGAGAAGCAAAATGTCTTCAAAGAAAAACCAGAAAATCCAGTTGCCTCTTGAAAAAGCACCTTTGGAACAACCATGACCTGGATGACTCAGAATCTCCATAGTCATGTCACTAACTGTCATTTTCTTCTAATTTATTATTAATAACAGCTAACCTCAATTTGTTGGAATTAAATAAATAGTAGTTCAAACCATTCTTATAATAGCATTCATTATTTGTCTATGATTTTATATACACAAGTAGCTAGAGCTGGAAATATAGAAACAGAGTAAGATGACATTCAGTCAAATATAGACTTGCAGTGCAATCTGATCTCTTTTTGTTACCAATGAGTAAGATAGACTGTAATCATTTGCATTTATGAATATATGTACTTCTACAAATTAGAAAAGTTGCATGGGTTTAAAAAAATATTTCGTAGAAAGCTGAGGAACAGCTTTAGATGAGCTATACTCCAAAAACCTGCCTTTAAAATGTTTGTCTATCTACGGAATGTAGAGCCAATTTCAATGGATTGTTGGGATCTGAAATGCTCTAAAACATTCTGCCACTTTGAATTTTGAGATGGTAGAATACAAATGAGATTCCTTTTTTATTTTTTATTATTGCTTTAAACTGATAACAGAAAAAGAGAAAAAACAAAGGGAACAAAACACAAAAATATATACATTATTTAAAAACAACATATAAGCCTGATTATTATATATGTGTGTGTGCGTGTGCACATATACACGATCTTTGTATTATATAGAGAATTGTAACTGTTTACTGCTGTAAAGACTCTTAACTAGCAAATGTCGCCAGTTTTCCATTAGTTACCCCAAAGTTTTCAAAAAACAGGAACTGGCTTAATAGAAGGGATTTTTTTTTTAAATGATGACCTTGTTAAAGGAGAATTCCATTAGAAAGCAAGCCTTGTTTTATCACAACGGCAACCCAAAGCAATGCATGAAGTATTATTTTATTTACTTTGTTTCAGCTCTTCTCCATTTCAGCTAAAAATTCTAAAGTACAAGTGGAGTGCACTAATTTCTTTATCTCCCCAAGACTCCTTAAAACAAGAAGCCAAAAGGGTAAGAGGAACATATGTGTTCAGACAGAGTACTAAATCAACTTATCAATGAAGATATTTTGGATGGTATATTAAGACAGTAACTACTTTTTTAAAGATTTGAGCACGAAAGAATAAATCCATTTCCTTTATATTAAAGTTAATATACGTGAAGTGGTAAATATAATACCTAATAGCTTTTGAGTATCTAATCTGAGCCTTGCTAAGAAAGGCAGGTTCCATTAGAGGTTTCAATGATAACTTTTAGTTAAATGAAGGAAAGCTATCTGACCTTGTCTTTTGTGAAAGACATGTACTGCAGATTCATGTACTTGATACTAGTTATTTTCACAAAGCTTCCCAAGCTCTCAAAAATCAAGTGTAGTCTACAAATTAATTTTAGCCTTGGGATTCTGAGATACTTGTAACCCAACAAGTTGTAGTCATAGATGACATCAAAGAAAGAAAGAAACAATGAGTTTGGTAACTCAAGAACAAGGAAGAACAAATTCAGCAGTTATTCATCCTGAAGCTTGGCAACATAGATAGCAATATAATCAGCAGGGTGGCTTCACAATCCTGCCTTACAATGGCTGGACTTACTCAAGACGATAAACCTTAACTAAGTCATATTATGACTTGAAATGGTGTGTGAAACCAACAAAAATAGGAGTGTAGGATATATTTAATTCAGGAGGAACATTTTTCACATTCAGCAGATATATGCTGAACTGGAAATATGCTATTTGCTCTTCCCCCTTCCCCCCCCCCCCCAAAAAAAGCCAACTGCGACTCGCAACTTCTTGCCAGTTTCCCCATGGATTTTGCTGATTGGAAGCCCACTGTGAAAGTCACAAAAAAGCAATCATGTGGCCATGGGACAATGCGACCATCATAAATGTGTCTCCAATGCACAATTACATGACTATGGGGATGCTGCTATGGCCAAAATTTTAAAGACTGCTTGGAAATTTCCTTCCGCAACATCATAACTTCAAGTGGTCATATATTTATATAATATTTCTAAACCATCAATTTTCCTCAGAAATTAATATTAAGCCTTAATTGTAAATAAACCCATCTTTAACTGAAGAATTCTTCAAGTCTCACGATAGCTGTGTTAATTTTTCAACCATTATTGCCTCTCATGCTTTTAAATATCACTATGTTAGCTTTTGCAGAATCTAAGATTTCAATGCAGCAATTCACATAGTCCATCTACAGTACAGGTAGTTCTCAAATTAATGACAGGCTGCTTAAAATCCCGAAATTATGATAGACCCAAAGATACATACAACCCAGTTCTGAAGTTCCCCTCCCCATGGTCATGAGACTGCATTTCAGGCACTTACCAACCAGCCCACATTTACAGCGCCCCACAGTCACATGACGATAATCTATGACGTTTTTGTCAAAACTGGCATTTACTTGTTTTGGGTAAAAATGCCCCATAGTGATCAATGAGTCCACTCAATGACCATAGGTTCACTTTATGACTATAGTGATTTGCTTAATGACCACCACAAAAGAATAGGTACTATAATAAAATTGGGTCAGTCATGTGATGACCCGCTTTATGACCATTACGACTTATTACCATGAGCAAATTCCATTAAAGTTGTAAATCGACAGGTACCTATTACCTGTTGCAATTTACTGGTGCGACATTCAGGACTGTTCCTTTTGAAAGTTGCATTTGTTCTTATTAATGCCAGCTTTGTTATAGTAGCAATCCAGGCCATATTGTACAGGTATTGGCGGCTAGCACTGATCCCTCAGACCGAATTAACAGTTGGAATGCTTAATTTATAATTCATATCAATAGCACTTATGAACTGAAACACAGTTCCTGCAACATGGTTCCCAAAGTATTTTCTGCAAGTAATACAATAACCTTTGATTGGGTTAATATTTTTTGAAGAAATTGAACGATTTAAATTATTGGATTAGTTTAAGATCAAAGGTTTTCCTAGAACAAGTGCAACCAAATATGGCTTCATCATAAGTTGCCATCTCAGTATTTCCTCATGTAACATTATAAAAGTGCTGTCTTAGAACAAAATATAGTTTTGGTCCACCTCATGCAGTATTGCCTACTAAGTCTAAAGCAATTCTTTCAAGTTGTTAAGACGCAGGTTTTCCTAAACACCTCATCCTTGTTTATTTATAACCTTTATAGGTAGTCCTTATGATAGTTGAGCCCAAAATTTTTGTTGCTGAGCAAGAGAATTAAGTGAATTGCACCCCATTTTTATAACCTTTTTCCCACAAACAACTCACTGCAATTGTTAAGTGAATCATGTGGTTGTTTAAAGAAACAGGCTCCCCCCACTAACTTTGTTGGTTAGAAACCAGTTGGGAAGGCTACAAATGGCATGTCCCAGGACAGTGCAAATATCACAAATACATGCCTGTTGCCAAATGCTCCAATTTCGATCACAAGACCATGGAGATGCTGCAATGGTCATAAGCGTGAAAAATGATCAAATGTCACTCTTTTAAAGCTGATGTAACTTTAAACAGACACTAAACTAAACTATTGTGGAATAAAAGTTGAGGAATACCTGTATATAGGTGCCCCTCTTTTAACGAACTCTGGGTGGCTCTCAATCAAAAGTTAAAACAGCGTATTAAAACTATAAAAATTAAATATGTTAAAAACAAAAACCTGGTGCCAAGTTAAACTTCTGATGTGTAGTCACTTTATCTTATCCCAACACTTGGAAGTAAAGCCAGGTCTTCAATGCTTTTCAGGAAGCTAAGAGAGCAGAGACCTTCAGGGGGGAAGGCTGTTCCGTTGAGCAGGGGCTACCACACAAAGTTCCCGTAAGATGGCAATATTTAGGGTGACTAGAAATATGCCCACCATATCTGATCTAGTAGCATAGTAGCATAGGTAGATGTCCTTAGGGAAGCGATGGTGAATTTCTGATATGCATATCAAAGGTGACATGCCACACATCAACACTTCACAGCTTTAAAAACCGGTGACTAGCATCTTGAATTGCACCTGGAAAGAAACTGGAAGCCAATGCAGTTCACATTTCAGAGTATTACAATGGGCAAACCTAGGGAGCCCATTATTGTGTGCACTGATGCATTCTAGACCAGTTGAAGTTTCCAAGTGGTCTTCAAGGGCAGCCCCATGTAGAGCTCATTGCAGTAATCCAAACAGAAGGTGACCAAGGCATGAGTGACTCTGAGTCAAGCCTCCTGGTGCAAGAAAGGGCGCAATTGGAGCACTAAATGAATCTTGTGCGAAGCCCCTTCTCTCCCAAGCAGAGTTACCACTGCTCCAGGGCCCCCAAACTGCATACCAGCTCAGTCCAGGGAAGTGCCACTCTGTCCAGAGTCAAAATGACCCTATCTCAGCTGATATAGTATTAACCACCAGGCATGTCTTAAGTACACACATTAATCTTCTTTATCTACTCACATAGGGAGATAAGATATATTCCAAGTTCTTTCTAACTTCAGGAAACAACAAGCAGACCAGTCAACAGATTTGTCAACATCTTCAACTGTTCTAGAAATGTGTGAGTACAAAAGATCAGGGATCAATGCCAGCCATATTTGTTTCATATCAAACTTACAATAAAGACAAACATCTAAAATATGTTTACTTTATTATAATTTAAGGAACTGTACAACTCTCCAGGATTGCATATGGCACATTAAAATATTTGTTTTTTAAATGTATAATCTAAAGCTTTGGTGTTTAGGAGGTGAAGGACAGAAGAAGTTATCAAAACAAGTTACTAACATATTTAAGAAGCAGTCTGTATGATCCAGGTGTAGGTCCTTATCTGTTATAATTTCTTTGAAGACATAAATCCTCCATACTAAGAGGGAGTTGACACACTCTTTTAAAACCAAATAGCCTTGAAATTATCTCTTCATGATCATGGAGATAAGATGAATGTGAGGTATTCACAACAGAATACATTCTCTTGATTAGTCTTTAACTTACAAAAATGCAAGCAGCCAAGCAGAGAAATACCATTCAAAGGAGATAGTCATTAGGACAACACACATCCTTAACAAAGTCAGGCTGGGCTTCCTTTTGTGGTACAAAAGGAACTATGGACACACTAGAGGGAAGTGAAAAAACAAACCTATGTTTCTGTATTCAGAGGCAATTCTGACAAGTTTTCGTCAGGTAGTCAAGCAACAGACAAACCACTATAAAGCTTTCCTTATAGGCATTCAGGAAACATTTTACTGGCCATTTTTCTAAGTAAGTTTTTTCTTGTCAAATGACGAGGAAATTTATATTTCTTTTTTATATAAGGATCTAGAATCAGAACTTTGCCTGATAATTTTCCAATGGCACTTGAAGGCCCTGAAAAATTGAGAACCCAAGAAAAATCAGGAAAAAGGAAGTCCAGGGACTTTCTGCTTTTCCAATGGAAAATTTGATTTTAGAGTATACTGAAAAGCTCCCTATATTTTCTTTTTTTGAATGAGAGAAACATTTTATTCAGTGAAGTGAAAGACAAAGATTACTGAAAGACTGCCATCAAATAGCAATACATTACTGAAGCATTGGATGTTTTTACTGTTAGTTATAATTTAACACACTCCTTAATGTTGTCTGTATTACCCTTTTTAGTACAAAAGTGTATTTTTGTAATATGTACTAATATTTGCATTTTCACTTTTAGAAAATTGTATTTGAAATCATTTACAATTGTACCCTCTTTCGGAGTAAATACACCGGATTCTTTAATACAGGATGGATATATTTGAGAATGTTACATACAAATAGGAGTAAAAGTTACAATGCAGACATGTAAATTTGTGATAAGTTTTCTGCTTTTTTTCCCCTTGGATAACAAATTCAAAATTCCTGGAAAGATAATCTCCCAGAGAGAGAATAATTTAAGCACTGAAGTACTGTATCAGAAAGGTTGCGAAATCAGCTGAGGTTCTACTTTACATAATTCTTATGCCAGATCAGCACATGGCTACAGCACAGACAAATGCAAAGCCAAAGCAAACTACATTTTGGGCAGAAGAGATACCAAACACCGAACTATTCGGTTTTGCTTTGTTTTGTTAATTTCAAGCATTTGAAAAGTTCACCAATAACTGAGAGCTTGGCTTAGCTTTTAAGAATCCTGCTCCATGTGGTTTTTATCTAATTCATTTTGCATGGTAGAGTAGGCAGGGAGTTAAAAGCTACTTCAGCAGTATTCAAGACTGTATTTACTTTGAGCACATTAAACTGTGTGCATTAAGCATGCCCTCCCCACCCCCAAGTCACCTTTTGCAACAAAGAATCTCTCTTAGCCTCAATTAAGCATGCCAGGGTGTGATAATGGAGAGCAATCCATCGGGGACCTAGAAGTGGGGCATCTTATCTACAAACCTTGCATGAAAGTGCTGGGCCCATAAAGATCTTCCTTCCTGTGAGGAGGCAAGGACAAGAAAATGAGAAAGAGGAGAGAATAAGGGGGACCCTTTAGCACAGTGTTTCTCAATCTTGGAAGCTTGAAGATGGGTGGACTTCAACTCCCAGAATACCCCAGCCAGCGCTGCTGGCTGGGGGATTCTGGGAGCTGAAGTCCACCCATCTT
>JANHZT010003724.1:117512-134104 GCA_032468215.1 Stegonotus admiraltiensis | reverse complement strand
GTATCTATGTCTCTCTCTCCATCTCTCCCCCCCACCTCTGTATCTCTCAGATTTCCAAGGCCAGGCAAGCAGTGCTGGGGAGGGGAGGGCAAGGAGTGGGGCCAGCCAGTGATGGGACAGGGAGCAGCAGCAGAGGGCCCAAAGAGCTGCATGCGGCACCAGAGCTGCAGGTTGCTGACACTCAAGTTAGAGGAAGAACAGAGTTAATGGTATGTAGCTTCTCCCTGTAGACTAGTCATAACCACCACTCATTCAGCACCGTTATAACTTCAAACTGTAGTTGAATGAAGGGGAAGGAAAGTGTGTATTGCCCTTAACTCCTTAAAAGACATATAATTAATATAAAATAGGAAAACGTAAATTATGCTAGAAAAATAGTACAGCGAATGCAAAGTATTATAGAATATTTAATCTGAAGTCAATAATATTTATTCCACAGCAAGTACACAGAAAGACACAAAATGTGTGGGTATTTATATATTTAGATATGTTTTGTAAATTGCCTCCAATCACAGCTATAAGCTGCTTGGGCCATTCACAATAATAGCCAGTGAGAATGCAAGAGGAAATAATAACAGAATCCATTCAACACTTAAGCATTTTGTGTTTTTCTTATTCAGGATTATGCTTTCAACAGTGTAGTCCGCTTCAGTTCATGAAAGATTATACCATAATATATAGTTTAGTGTTTAAGATGAAGTAAAACTATCATATTAAAGTAGTGCCCTGTTTCCTGATGGCTAGAGTGGGATGGGAACCCATGTCCTTTCAAATTTTATTAAAATACTATTTCCAGCATGCAGATAATTGAACTACTCATTCAACTACAGTTTGAAGTTATAACGGTGCTGAATGAGTGATGGTTATGACCAGTCCTCAAAGTTCCAGCCATCCCAGAACCCCTGTAGTCACATGATTGCAAGTTGGATGCTTGGCAATCAGCTGTCACAATGGTTGCAGCATCCTGTAGTCACATGACCACATTTGTGACCTCCCTGCCCACACAAGCAAAGTCAATGATCCCCACAATCCTGGGATCTCATGCCTTGTAGGACGCGCTGGCCTGCACTGTCATGCAAGTGTGGCTGGCCTGTTATGCTTGTGCAGTGCTGCAGCACCCACCTGTGCTCACTCCTTCACCTGGAAGTAGCCATCTTTGTGTTCTTGCTGCACTGACCATTTGCATACCATCCTATGCCCGGCAACTGTGATACCCCCCACCCCTCAACCTGGCCATGCCTATACTATGGCCTGCACTTAACTGCCTGCTAATCTGCTCAAAAGCCACTCTGGAATTGTGACTTCTAATTTTCCCATTGATTTTTCTCATTGGAAGCCAGCAAGAAGTTGCCAGGAGATCCTTTATTAATAACCATGATCCTTGCTTAACAATGACAATGGAGAGTGCTAGGATTGCTTTTGCTAAGTGATGGGGATATGTGATGTCACACTTTACAATTGCATTGCTTAGCGGTGGAAATTCTGGTTCCAGTTACCATTGTTAAGTGAGGACCACCTGTACCTCAGTTTTGATCTTGCTGATTTGGGTTGTTGAAATCTGAAGGATTTGACATTGAACAAGAGCTAAGCCAACTACTAGTGCTAAATATATTTGTAAGTCAACAGCTGCTATGCATCGCTGGTTGGAATGAAAACCCTACTGGCCCAACAGATTTTATGTAGTACGTTATTATGCTTGATTTTTTTTTAGTCTATATAGTTTTACTATCTTAATTAGATCTATTTCAAAATCTTAGAAATATTTGTATTTACATTTTATGTTTCAAATTTGTATGCCATTCTTAAAAACATAGTTCAGTAATTGAGTCCAGTCATTAAAAATAAAATGATGTGTTATCTTCATCAAACTGAATTATAACATGTGTGTAATTATACACATTGAATTGTGCTTTGAACATAAACAAGAATCATAATAGTTGCTGAAGAATTGGCATACAGTAATGTGACCCTAGTGCTTCATTTCTGCCAAGTGACAATGCTGCTCTTTTCTGTCTATATGCTACTAAACTCGTGTGTGAAACTGTGCATCACATGGCAAAACTTATTCAACCCAGACACCTCAAAGGGGCCCAAAATCTGTGGACCTGTGACTCCTGTGGAATTGAAATTTGATAAATTAAAAAAAAAATTATGACATAAAACTACCATTAAGAATTTTATGACATAATGCAAAAGTCATAAAACATTTTCCGTAGTCAACTCCTGATGCTTGACTGTGCTCTACAGTTCAACATAGTCTACTTTCAAGGCAGACTCATCTTGGAAATATCTCCTTAAATTTTGAAGAATTTTTCTAGTACATTAACAGCTCTGTCATTGTGGAAGGCATTGAGGAATCTGGTGTGTCTGAAATGATGACCCAATGGGTCACGGCTTGTCTAATAACAGCTAAACCTGTTACGCTCTAATGAATGCAGCCCTAGAGTACACAGGGTTCTTGATTTCTGAGGGCATAAATGCTAAACCAGTGGAAAGGTTCAGATTTTATGTATGTATGTATGTATGTATGTATGTATGTATGTATGTATGTATTTATTTATTTGTATCTCGTTTTTATTATTTTTACAATTGATTAGCCAAGTGATGATAGCGAAGAGTGTCAAAGAATACTCTTGAAAACCTGAAGATGCAAAACATAGAAATGGAGTCAGGAAACACCTGAAAATTGCAAACATGGGTGAGAAGCAAAGGCTGACCATCAGTGACTTCAAGAGTTTTCTTCCCTGCCATTATTATTCTTTCCTAGCAGTCATTATTCCTTCTGTCTTCCCTGAAGTCATGTTTGTAAATGCTTGATATTAGAAAAGCATCAGAATTGCATACTTAAATGTCAAAAACACAAAAGAGACATAAAGATCCTCCAAATTCCCTAATTATTTATCTTGGGATCACATAAGGTTACTAATAAATTAAAATTATGTTCAGTATCAATATATTTATAGCTCTGGATACTGAACTATTGAAACCACTGTCTTTTCCAACTACTTGTACACATACAAAGAAGAATTTAAATGTAGTATTCAGTCCTAAACAATCCTCTCTGTGATCTGTATTTAGAGCTGGATTATAAAATATCCTTTTATATGTTATGTTGCCCTGTAAATGAATAGATTATAAGCAAAAAGATGAGGATCTAATCTGCCTACAGCTGTTCCTAGTCTTTAAAGCTTTTATACAGAGACAACCTGTCCCAAATAATGTTTCAAATCTAGTAGGTGATGATATCTGGATGCTTAATTGATTCAAATTTAGGATATATTCCCAAATTTTGGAATGTGGTTTCTATTCCAGAAATCCATATGACTATCAAATCCCTGAGAATACAAGTTGTCCTTGATTTAAGACTGGTGGATTAGTGACACTTCAGAGTTACGATGGACCTCCCTGGGGACCTAGTTCCAAAGTTCCAACAGTGCCTCCCAGTCACATGATCACATGTTGGGTGCTCAGCCATCAGCCCGTGTTTAATGGCCATTTGCAGCATCCCATGAACATGTGATTGCAATTCACAACAGTTTTGCTGAAAATCAGTATTTATTTCAAGTTTTCAGCAAAACTGGCCCATAATGAACAATGGGCTGACTTTATGACCACAGTGTTTGCTTAATGACCATCACAAAAAAGGTCATAAAATCAGGTTGGTGATGTGGGTGAGCCACTTTATAATCATCATGCCTAACGACCATGATGGGTAGACTCCATTCTGGTCATAAGTAGAGGACTACCTACAATAAGTAGCTGTGTAATTTCCCTTTTTTGTTCTTTTGATTTTAATTGGCCAGTTTGAATTACATGTATTATTCTGTGGGATTGCAGATAAGACTTACAAAGTGTATTTTATATTTTATTATTACCCATTCCAATTTGCCTTTTTGGCCTATTTATTCTTATGGTAATGTTTGGTCTTTGGGATGTTTGGTTGGAAAAGTTAATTTATATGTCCTGTATGTGGATGCTGGCTGCATCTGTAATAGGAGCCTGGTCATTTTGTCACCACCCAAGGCATGGGTAGAGACAGATGCCTTGGATGGAGACAGAATTACCAGACTTGCTTTCTGAATGCCAAAGATTGTGCTATTACATGCCATTTTAATTATTTATTTGTTTGTAGCATTTTTGCAGAATGTACAGTAAATACAATTACATTTTCTGTTTTTAAGGAAAATTTGCTGTGTACTTTGTGGAAACAATAACTTCTATTTTCTTGTATGTGACAGTATCTCCCTATCTATCTCTGCTACATTTATAGTATTAGCAATTGTATTGAAGTTGATATAATGCTTCTGCTGTCAATTATATCATTTTTAGATTGGAGTGAAATTAACAGTGCATTTTTTCTCTTTTTGGTCCTTCAGCATAAGCAATATAATAATAGAGAATTTTAGGAAAAGGACATAGCAAAGGTAATACAATATGTTTTCTTTCAGATCTCTATAAAAATGGGCTCCAGAGAGTTAACTTTGTGCCATTTATTGCTGTACTAAAGGTAATAAATATATTTTTAAATAATTATTTTGTTAAAAAGTTATTAAGCATTAGAGAATATCTTATTGTGTTTTCTGTTTGATAAGGGGCGTGTATAAGTGCACCAGCGTGCCTACTGTCCCTGTCCTAATATTCCTTTTTACTTACTCTTTTCATGTATTCAAATTATGTTTCTACTTTTACCTGTTATCTTATATATGCTTGACAAAATAGATAAATAAATAAAAATAAAATATATATGCAAGCATGAAAAACCCAGAAGAAGGAATAAAAAGTAAAATATAGATGAATAAACGAGGAGCTATTACAGAGGTAAAATTTTCAAGTATAACTTTACTAGTAAAAAAAATTGAATGCATTATATCACTTTAGCAGAGTAAAAATCACTATTAAACTTTAAACCAAAAATGAATATCAAGAATTGTGTATGTATGAATCATAATTTCAATCCCATTTTACTAAATATCTTCTCTTTTTGATATCTTGTAAAATGAAAATATAAATTCTATACATTGAGAAACTCAAATTTTTATGTGATATAAATCTGTGTGTTACTTTTAAAAGGGGACATTAATTTAGACATCAATGTGTATTTCCATAACTTAGTAAATCATTATTCCTTTGATGGGATCAGATGATCTTTCTGGTAAAAATAATATAATACCCTTGAAGCATTTATTTTTGTTAACATGGCATTGTTTTTGCTTTTCCATATTTTTTTGCTGGAGAACTAACTTTTTAAAAATTACCATAGTGAATATGGTTCCCTAAATCCATGTTTTCTTGTTAAATGCAAAAGAAGCAAAAGAAGGGGAAATAATTTATATAACTGTGGGGTTGGTTTGATGCATGGCTTCCCAAATTTCATTGGCTTCCCAAATTTCATTGGCTACTTCTATGTTTAAAAAGACTACCAGGAATGAGAAGGGGGAATTTACACCAGAACAGGTACAGATAGTCTTCAACTTACAACCATTCATTTTAGTGACCATTATGACCATTGCAGCCTCCCCATGGTCATGTGATCAAAATCTGGAAGCTTGGCAACTGGCATGTATTTATGATGGCTTTTGCAACCTTCTGACAAGCAAAGCCAGTGTGGAAGCTAGATTCACTTAAAAATCATGTTTCTACCTTAACAACTCGAGTGATTCATTTAACAACGGTGTTAAGAAAGGTAAAATGGGACAAAACTCACTCAACAACAGAAATTTTGGGTTCAGTTGTGGTCACAAGTCAAGAACTACCTACATTTAGTTCCAATTCATTTAAATGAGGCCTCATAAAAATTCAGCGTAAATTCAACAGGGTCTCACAGAACTTTAAGAGACCTTGCATTGGATTCTTTTGTTACTGATTGCTGGTACCTATTATAATAATCTAGTATTTCACTACAGGAGGGGGGAAATTGTTTTTCCCCCACTTCTGATATTCAGTAAAGTGCCTACGAAATATGTATACCGTATGTGTATATATGTATGTATGTATTTATATGTGTACAGTGATTTTGATCAATACAAAAAATATCAGTAAATAATATTATATAGGAAATGGCATTGCATTTATATATTTAAATCCTTTCTTTGAAAATTAATGAGATTTTAAAATGCTTTATTTGGTTGAATCATCTCCATATAAAGTAAGCGATTAAAGGGATAGTATTTTTAAATAAGTGCGTAGCTTTTCCTACAGTCGAAGTAATCAACAGCACATGATTTGTATGAATGATATAAATTCATGAAATTGCGTAGAAGATGCTAAAGTCTGCAAACGTGCAACCACTTTTGTATTAATTAAAATCAGTGGGGCATCTATTTTCTGAGTTAGCATATTACGTCAATTGTCATCTTTCATTTGTGGGACCCAAAGAAACCATCTCTGTTTTTTTTCCCTTTAAATTTCATGTTTTGTGGTCTGTATAGTGACCTAATTTCACTTGAGCTGTGACTATTCTTGAACTTCTCCTACATCTCTTATTATCATTTAAGTAGTAGTAATGCAGCTGCATATTTCCCTGGAAGTCAGTTGTGTTTTATTTTATGAAACTTGTCTTTGAATAAATTTTAGATTAGGTTACTGTCTTGCTTTCAACAGTGCTGGCTTTATCCCTACTAAATTATTGTTTTTATGGTCTCAAACTTGTTAGTGATAATAAAATGTATTTAACTAATGTTCTGTTAGGTCAAGAATGGTTCTCTCTACACCCTGGCAAATTCTGAGCCATTTGAGGGCAAAATCGCATCTTTTAGCACCAGTGAAAAAATATAAAATGTTTCTGATTATGTGTTCTGCCTTTGTCAGGCCACCTGTGTAAGGCTGAACAAATTTGTTTCTTCTGATTTCTTTAAAAAAGTCATTCTGGTGATTAAACTGATTTGTCAGTTAATTCTGTTCTAAGGCGGCGATAGCCTAGTAGCTTTCAGTACACTGAATAGTTTAAAGTTGCTTTTGTGGTCAGTGTCAGCACCCTGACCTTTGCTAAGCTGTCACCTGAGTCAGAATTCCTGGGATTAAGTCTTTGATATTGTGATGTCTTCACTTATCTATTGACTTTTTCAGTGCTGAAGATGTTAGGCCTTTTGATTTCTTTCTTAGTGAGAAGCCAAGCAAGTCTTCAATAGAAGTCTTTCTTTCCCAAGCTGTGGCAGTTGTAGACTCTGTCTTTCTCTTTTCTCTGTATTAATTAAATGGATTACTTTTGGGATATACAATGCAGTTCCGTTGTTGGGAATCACTGGGCTTAATATAATAAAAAAAAGAGGACTCTGTGTGTCTATACACATGCAGCCATACACTCATGAATATAATAAAATGCTAGAATAGGTTTTGAATTAGATCCACGTTCACTACATAGCCCTGTTCTATGACTGCTTTTAATGTGATCTCATCTTAAGCATTTTGTCTGAAAGCGTCTATGCTTTAGCCTACAAAATTAGAACTCAAGACTTTCGTTTGCTCCTCTAAAAGGTTTCCTATAGAATGGTAATCAAGAGCATACTGAATGCATTTATTCATTTTGTCTCTTCTAGAACCACAACACAAATTAAATATTCAAGAACCAGGCAACAGTTTTTAAAACATTTGGATTCAATTAAGTTATTTTGAAACTATAGAAAAGTAAATTGTGTCTGTATGGAAGTGTGTATGTAAGTGCCAATTATTTTTCCCGAGCCATTGTTTGACCGTTCTTCATTTTTCAAAACAAATTGTCACCTAATGTTAAAATAATTGCAGCAAACTTAACATTCTCTTCCCTTTTTATTTTAATATTAATGACTCCTTTAATCCTGCTTCAGCAAATTAACTCTTTGGTTCAAACAAGTTACTCACATTTTGGAACAGCTACCTAATAGTGTTTTCTTCAGGTATTGGAATGTGTTTGCTTAATTAGCATATGGCACTTTTCTTTGCTTGTAGTACAATGTGAAATAAAGCTGAGCCCCATCTTTCTGTATAGCCCATTCCCCAAAAGTCTCAGCCAGTTAATAAAGTTTGTAAGGGCTTTATCACAGGCTCCAGGAAGGTCCACAGAGAAGAACATTAATCCAATAAACATTTCATTGAGCTCATGAAAAGAAAGCTTCAGGAGAAGAGAAGCTCCTGAAGAAGAAAAGCATATCATTGGCAATTTACTTCATGCAGAATTGTTAAAAATTTTCCAGATTAAGAAAAAGAGTCTTCAAATTTAGCAGCTAAATTGTGTTAAGAATAATGGGAATAGTTTGAACCTTACGTGGTGAATATTCAAAAAAGCCACAACTGTTTTCTTCAAAGACTTACTGGGGAGCTGGATGGACAGGGCAAGAGGAGGTTGTGAGAAACCCAAATAGCAAATAACGGTGGTTGAAAGTTGAGGGAGGGGGGGAGGAATAGATAATTAGGTATAATTAGTGTGTATGAATTGTTGTCTCCCTGCCCTTGGCTTGAATAAATTTGGAAGGAACAAATCCAAGTGGCAAAACTGCTTTGATGTAAGAGGAGTCATTGTGGCTTGGCAGCATAAAGGCAGTGTTTTATACTTCTTTCATTAATGGTTGTGATACAGAAAAGCTGAATGCACTGTTCACCCCCCAACATCCCCCCCCCCAGCCTGCTTTACAGCAAGGACTTTTGGATTCCCTTGAAACAAAATGCAGCAGAAGTTTTCAGTTGTGGGTAATGAGGTACTGGACCTCATCAGAGTTAGGCATAAGCCATCCTTAGCCTTTGCTTAGATCTTAATCACTTTTGTATTGTGGGAAAGCTAGTTTCCAAAATCAACACATCTTTCTTCACTTTTTTTCCACCCTTCCTATTTGAATCTTTGGCAAAAGGAAAGACCAATGCAGAAAAGTGCAAATCCAAGTTGAAAGAGTGGAAATCTAGTGAGGATATTTCATTCTAAGGAGAAGTACATCAGAATAGTGTATTTACATACCTGCATTTATATCTTTTAATGTCTGATGGTTTTATTCTAACATATGCTATTGACCATATTCACTTCTACTTATTTGAATAATGTTAAGAAATCTGAAAATGGATTTCTATTTGATCCTTGTGTGAAAAATGTGAATTGGATATCGATAATTCAAAATATCCCATCAAAGATCAAGATTTGATTTACATGTTGTGTCTAAACAAAATAAAGGTCCCAAGAAATCTTGAAAAAACAAACTACCTTATAGTTGCGTTTTTTTTTGTTTTTTTACATTGCAAATTTTACAATCTTTGTCAATTTATTAATTGCTATTAATATATGCTTCTGTGTAGGAACAATTAGCAAAATATCCAATTAGAATTAGAAACTAATTCAGAAGCTAAATATATTCAGCTGAGATTCCAGAGAACTATAATACTGTTTTGGAAAAAGAAACCTTTTTCATTTTGTACAGATCTGTATTATTTTAATATATAAGGAAAAAATCAATCAATGGTTTAAACAATAGTTCAAGCAATTTGAAAACTTTCTGCAAATATCAAGAAATGCTAATATGATTTAATTAGCCCTTAGAGGACTCATTCTTTTTCATTTTCTCATCAAACTCTGCAACTTAGCAAACAGAATAATCAGATTGCTGTGTATCTTAGCTCAAAGATTTAATCCATTTAGGATGTCTTTTTAGATTTCCAGTATTCAAAATATAGAACTAAACAGTTACGTTAAGGAATGCCATGAGTTTTTCAGCATGAGCTTGTCATGCTTTAGAGTTGCTGTTATTAGGAAAA
The DNA here is from genome assembly GCA_032468215.1 of Stegonotus admiraltiensis. NCBI lineage: Eukaryota > Metazoa > Chordata > Lepidosauria > Squamata > Colubridae > Stegonotus > Stegonotus admiraltiensis. The sequence goes on along the minus strand of JANHZT010003724.1, from coordinate 124,393 downwards.
GGAAACGAGTGTTTAATTTAACCCTTTGAGGGCTTATTATATAGAACAAGTAGCCTTTTGTACTTGAAGTTGTACACTCTGAAAAAAGCAACACCTGAATATCTCTGAAGCTTGGATAATTATGCCCAATTGTGTTTTTGCTGGTATAGGTCACAGGAAATTCACTTGGGGTAGAGTCTGTACAAAGCTAAGATATATGCAGATTTTCTGTTGTTGGATTGTGTAAAAATTATTTACTGTTAATACTTGCATAAAGGTTAGAAAGGTTGATGAAGTGATATTTAGTATTGCTTTACTATTCACTGTGTGTCAGGATGTAATTATGACTGATTCATGGAACTGTCTTCGGAACGAACCATCTTTATTAAAATGCTGATCAAGATAAGAGCTGACAGTAATAAAGAATAGAACATTTTAGTCTTGTTGCTTTTCAGTGATTGCTAATTACCCTAGAGGTCATGTATAGTGCCTGGGAGGATTCATTGACATTATTTTCTTTTAAGTCTGCTGTTTGAACAACATCAGAACATGAAGACAAAGACTAAGTGCACATTGAACAATAGTTTGACCAAGTTTTTTATTTCACAAAATGCTGGATGATTCTTCTTTTTCTTTTTCTGTTTTGTTTTGGTTTTTTTTTGTTTTGTTATAGAGATGTATGTTCTCCTGAGAAGGGAAAAATCTTTATTTTAAAGAACTTTTACCTTAATTATATCCATCACAGTCATCACAAGGTCAAATGCATGAGGAGGAAACAATATATTGCTACTCTCCTATTGTTTGCTATGAGCAAAGCATAACATAATCGTTTTCCTGTGACTTTGGTTGTCACATAAATCAGAATCTTTGGTCTTTTGATTAGGTTAAAAGATGCATTTTACCTTACAACATACACTCAGGCTGAGCTTTAACACAGCGTATGCTATGTGTAGAATTGAAGCGTGTGACCACCAGTTATATTTTAAGTCCAAAGGAAAGAGAAGACTTAAGAAAGAATCTCAGGAGTTAGATTAATTGGTAAAAGATATGAAGAGCAGACAATGAGGCAAACAGTGGATTAGATTAGCTAGCACAAAACATGAAGGGAAACGGAAGGAATCAACTGGATCCAGAGTCTTATTGCACTGTGGAAATCATCGTACTTAATAGTTTACTCAGGATGTACTACTTAATGAAAGAGAGGGAGGAACAGTATTTGTAAGTCCCACTTCCTTCAGCAGTCCTCCATTCCAAGGCTTACATGATTTAAACAATTCTAGTGATAGAAGAAACTTTTTTGTTTGCAATAGAATTTTGTTGTATTTTATCCAATTTGTTTGGTCAGAAATACTTAAAACTCAGGAAGTTTAATAGGATCAGCAGTGGGTTGCTACCGGTTTGCCCCGGATTGGGCGAACTTGTAGCAGCGGTGGGAGGCTCCGTCCACCTTCCTCGACGCTTCTGCGCTTGCACAGAAGTGTCGCACACACGAGCGTGCACATACCCACAAGTGAACCGATAGCGACAGGTTTTGAAACCTGCCCCTGCCTGAATAGGATGTGGTTTGAATCAGCTTACTTGAATGTTTGCATGTTATTTTTATACAATAAGCCATATTCAAGACATTATATAGTGTCAGAAAAAAAACAGATTTTTCTCTACCCAAAATTACACTAAGAATCTGGGAATGGTTGGTTATCGGAGGAAAATTTATCTCCTGACAATCATATGGCCACTAACTTTCAGTCACTTACCAGTCAAACAACATCAATAGAGATACTTTTTTTAGGAATTCCCCTGTTCCAAAAATCTAGCTGCTGAAGCAAAAATGAGGTATCTCTGAGCTCTGCTTCTAATCCAGTCATCAAGGTGACCCTTTATAGGGCCTATGAAATCTTTTCTAAAATCATATAAAAATAATTGAGCTCAAGATAGTTTTCAAGAGCACAGTCTCATAACTAGAGCTACAACTAGCTGGGAATTTGAGCAAGAATTTTTTAAATATCAGCCATTTATAATATAAAAATCAAATGCATTTGAAATTTAATAGCTATTTGAATCACAATTAAGCATAATGTTTTTTCTAACTCTTTTACTGTATGTAAATTATTACTTACCAAAATTTCTGGAACCAACGACTCGCTCTCTTAAGATTCAGGTAGTTGTTTACATTTTCTGCTATATATTTTTATCCATTTTAATCTATAGTGTTTGTACATTATACAAACTATAATCAAGGGTATTTTGTCAACTCCTCAATGGAAATAGTTTTCCCTATAGTAGAGTGGAGACAAGGAAGAGGAAGTGCCATCATAGGAGTGAACACCCATCTACATCAATAGGATTTCATGTGTTGCCATTTCTTTAGATTAGCTCCCAAATACTGTTTTTCCAACCAGAACCAAAACTATACTTGTTGGTTTACAGGATAGTAAATTCAGTAAATTACCCATGGCATTTAATTCCAGTGTTTCCCATATATCCTGAACCTTTTTCGTCTGTTGATTTACATCTTACATTAAGTTCAAATTAACATTGCCCATGATCAGAGGTTAGGAGAACTCTAGGCCAGTCTAAAATGTCCGTTAGAGGAGTAGGTTCCCTTTCCTTTCTTTTTAATGAAGTTTGACAAATCTGATTTATATATTTAATGGAAAAATGTACCTCAAGATGTAAATTAAATTCTTATTTTATTTATTGCATTATATATTCTTCCTGTTACTACTTTTAGAAATCAAGCATCACTGGCCAGCAAGTTTTCTAGTCTTCTTTGGAGGGTGTTTGAAAAACTATAAAAACATTATTGATTTTTTTTCTTGAAATATAGTAGATGTGCTACTGCTGTTAGTTTAGTTTAATTTAGTTTAGTTTATTTAGATTTGTATGCCGCTCCCTCTCCAAAGGACTCAGGGTGGCTCACAGCAAAAACACATAAAAATGCAAAAATAAAATATAAAACTGATAAAAACCCCTTCAGTCCAATCCGGCCAGGTCAAATAGCCATGTTTTGAGGTCATGGCAGAAAGAGCGAAGGTCAGGGGTCACCTGGAGCTCCAGGGGGAGCTGATTCCACAAAGTAGGAGTTCCCACAGAGAAGGCCCGCTCCCTGGGAGTTGCCAGCCGACACTGTCTGGCTGACGGGACCCCAAGGAGGCCCTCCCTGTGAGAGTGCACCGGGCGATGGGGAGCTGTTGCTGGCTGCAGAAGGTCTGCCAGGTACCCCGGGCCTAAGCCATGTAGGGCTTTATAGGTAAGTACCAGCACCTTGAATCTCACCTGGAGGGCAACCGGTAGCCAATGCAGGTCGCGCAGGAGGGGTGTAACTTGGGAATGTCGGGACACTCCCATCACTACCCGCGCGGCCTCATTCTGCACCAGCTGAAGCCTCCGTGTGGTCTTCAAGGGCAGCCTCATGTAGAGAGCATTGCAGTAGTCGATCCGGGAGGTGACGAGTGCATGAGTGACCGTGCACAGGTCATCACAGTCCAGGTAGGGGCGCAACTGGCGTACCAGACAAATCTGAGCAAATGCCCCCCTATACTAGCAGTACTAGCACTGTTATCGTGTGCTGGTTCACTTCTGGAAAACTTGACTCTGCCCACATATTTAGAGTTGCCAAGTTGGAAAAACATTGACCTAGGGAATATTTATTGCAGAGTCTCGGGGACACAATCTAGAGCAGGGGTCAGCAACCTGTGGCTCTGGAGCCACATGTGGCTCACCCCTTTGCTGCGGCTCCCTGTCACTCAAAATAGGTGTCACAACTGCCAACGTGCGACACCTGCCGGCACACTATTAATTGAGCTTTTCAACCCCCGGTAGGCCAACCATAGATAAATCAAAGAAAAGAAAAGTTTCAGAAGAAAACAGAACATTTAATTCAACTACATATGCTAGTTTTGTGGCCGCTCAAGAAATAGTCAGGCACGGGAAGGGTTTTGTGGCTCCTGTTGTTTTCTTTTCTGTGGGAAATGGGTCCAAATGGCTCTTTGAGTGTTTAAGGTTGCAGACTCCTGATCTAGAGCAAGTCTATTCATTGTAATTATGGAAGGAATGCTATCCTTCAGGAGAAGATCAAAAGTCTTCTTTCCCTTGATGAAGCAAGACATTATACCATAGCACTGCTAGATCTGATATATCGCAACATAAAGGAAAACCTTTCTGTTGATATATTTGAAAGATGTGTATGTTTCTGCATGGTTAGTATAACCAGGAATGTGGATTTTGTGATGGGACTTAACTCGTTTTCTACTAATGTCCCAACACATTTAAAATAAGTAGTCCATTGAGAGCCACTGCTATTGGATGGAGAAAAAATTCATTCAATAGCAATATTAGCAATATTAACTTAAAACACCGCTGTGTTTGTTACCCGCATAACACTATTTCTACCTTTTTAAGCTGAAAGGAAAGCTTTATAAATATGTTTTATCTTTCAAAAGAAAAGACAAAAAGATTTTTTGGGTATGCTTGGTGCATGTGAGAGAACTTTTTTAACATCCTAATTAAATTTTAGAATATGATTGAACGATACACATACACAACTATCCTAAGTAGAAGTAGTAAACCAACACCCAATAATTTGAATAGCTGAATAATTCATAGCCTTGAGGCTAAATGAGGTAAGAAGTCACAGTTCATAACTGTGAAAGTGAAATCGTTTCTGTGGCACTACAAGCAGCTCTACCTGACTATGCTACCAATTCAGAGGGAACAGGAGTAGGCTTTGAACACTAACAGATAAAATACAATCATATCAAGATTTTAATGTAAACCAACTGTGTTAGGATTGTAGCTTTGAAAATTAAGGGTGAAAAATACAAAGACTCCCGTTAAAAGTTCTTTAGCTGCTGATTAGGAATCCCTGATGGTGATTAGTGAGTATGGAATGCAATCATGCCTGTAGGCTTTAATCAGTCCTATGATGGAGAAGTCAGTTACCCAAAGAGAGACCCAATTAATACATGTGTTGTTTCTGTCGGCTATATTATTTTTAAAAGTTAAAAAAAGAATAGATGGCAGGAAGATACGCAACGAAGTGCAAATTGGAGCGTGGATTGAAATTTTGAAGAAAATACCAGCTTTTTGTTTAGAAAAGAATGTTTGATATTGCACTTCTTTTATTGTTTTGGTAATAAACGTAGAGCCCCGGTGTCAGCTATTATTTTAAAAAGCGTAAGAATTCCATATATGCTTTTGTGATCAAGTTTCAGATATGCAAGTTTTATTTATATAGGTTATTTGCCTCAGATGTGGGGGTTTTGTTTTTTTGTTTTTTTGTTTTTTGCCAGTACTGTTATGTAAGTGCTTGTTTTTGCACACAGGTTTTTGTTGTTGTTGGGAGAACAACATACGCAAAGTTACATCTGCAGCATCTGACTAAGAGATGTAATACCACCTTTATTTTGTTTCTCTGCTCAGAAATACTGCAACACCATCCAACTGGATTCTGGAATTGACTACAGGAAGCGTGCACTGCCTGCTGCAGGAAAGCTATACTATCTGTAGGTAGAAACTATGACTGACTGTGCATTTTATTACAGTCACAGCAACTTTTAGAGGGGGAGGAAAACTGAACCAAGTCAGTCCCATAGTCAGCTGCTATAAGCCCTAAAGACATTGCTCACACCATCAGATAATATTTCCAGTATCTCCAGTAACATCTTTTTCAAATCTGTGACTGAATTAAGGCTAATTAGAAGTGGGGGGAGGTATGGTGCTTGCAGAATGGAAGTGACAGATGGCTATAAAGCAATGAATATCCTCTTGCAAAGAGTGTTCAATTCCTTGGTAAATAAACGAGCATCCTTATTGTAGTAAAGTAATTATTTATATAAATAGGGGCTCATTTACTATTTGGTGTTAACATTTGGGGATTCAAAACTTAGTCTTATTTTGACAGATGATCTGCTTGTATGTAGGATGTTGATTGACTTCAGAATTCTGTATTTCTGATAATGATAAAAATGAAGCTATAATACAACTATCAGTACAATTTATCTGTATAGCTCTGATTTCTTCTTTCCCTAATGATAGTTTACCCTCAGAGCAATTTGGGAATACAAGTATATGTGATATAAAGTTGTTCCAACATCTGAAATGGAAAGTGGTTTTAATCAAGCCAATAGAAAAATAAATCTTCTGGCTTTTATTATGGTATTGTTTTATACGACTGTAAGGATTTTAAAATGTTCTCCACTAGTAAAAAGAGCAGTCCTAATCCAACTCTGTATTCTTTCCTTTGGACTATCTATACTACTATTTAAATATCCTACAAATCTGTATTTTTGGTGAGGAATAAATAAGTACCTTTAATACAGGTAGGCCTCGACTTATGACCATTATTGAGTCCAAAATTTGTGTTGCTGAGACAGTTGTTAAGTGAGTTTTGCCCCATTTACAACTTTTCTTGCCGTAGCTATTAAGTGAACCACTACAATTGTTAAGTTAGTAAAATGGTTGTTAAGTGAATCTGGTTTACACATTGACTTTGCTTGTCAGAAGGTTGCAAAAGTGACCACATGACCTCAGGACATGGCAACCGTCATAAGTATGGGTTAGTTGCCAAACATCTGAATTTTGATCACATGAACATAGGGATGTTGCAATGGTTGTAAATTTGAAAAACACTCACTTTTTCAGTACCATTGTACCTTTGAAGTCGCTAAACGAAATGTTGTAAGTTGAAGGCTACCTGTCTTTCCATCTAGCCCACCAAGGGATTTCCCATAACAGATTTTTGGAAAGAGTCATTTTAAAATATGCTGAGGCTAGATTACATTTTAGTACAGTGAAGTATATATACTGTAGATCAGTGTTTCTCAACCTTGGTAGTTTGACGATGGGTGGACTTCAACTCCCAGAATCCCCCAGCCAGCAGCACTGGCTGGGGGATTCTAGGA